>LGRX02026724.1:0-38550 GCA_001247695.2 Cymbomonas tetramitiformis | reverse complement strand
GTCGCATATTTTTGCAGAAGTGGATCGCAGCATGCGCGCGCTTGTATGAATCACGCTCGAAAATTGTTCAGAATGATATATGGCATAGTGGTCATCGACGGAATTTTGATCCGTATACATGTCAGCGCTCGTATAATGCGCTGATGAATGGCGACGACAATATATGCTTTTCATCAGCAGCGCGCCCTTTTGCATAAGTTATTTGCAGCGTGCTATGAAAGATTTCAATTTGCGATGATGATGATGATGTCGAGATGTTGCTAAGATCAACTGCACAAATATTCTTAATCATCAGCATTCATGCTCATCAGAAATATAATAATGTGTGCACAATATGTGAGTGTGGACCATTGTCTAAGTTGGGCACATCATTGTCTAAGTTGGGCACAACATTGTCTAAGTTGGGCACAACATTGTCTAAGTTGGGCACACCATTGTCTAAGTTGGGCACACCATTCACTTGCAGCAATCACCAACATGCAGTACATGCACTATTATACCATGTATACATTTTATGCTGAGTGATTGCAACATTGTGAATTGTGCATGCATTAATAATACAGCTTGATCACGATACCAGCTGTAGTGTATATATATATCAGTTTGATCACGTTAGCAACTGGTATATTAGCATCATGCTGTGATATATGAACATTGCATAAGCACATTGCAGTGCATGCTAAACTATATTAGAACCCATACAATATAAGGTGCCTATTCAGTAATCTTAAACACAGTAATTAGCTCAATGTGACCCGGTGGAGTCGAGATACTCCTCGGACAACATATTGTTCTGCTGTGGATTACTGGAAGGATGCTCACCGGAGCTGTATGTGAAATATACCCAGCAACTCATTTTGTAATGAGATTATTATGGAATTACAATAATCCCTAAACTTGATATATCATGTTAGATGTAATCAGTGCATGGTATGCTGACTATCTTGCATGATGAATTGTCTAGGATATTGTAATATCCAGAACATATCCTACTGTAAAGTGTGTAAAAGTTAACACACACACACACTGACAAAAGTGCTAATCAGTAAGCACTGCATGCATACACACACACTGCATTGTATGTATTAACATTCACTGATTCAAAGTGAATTGATTAACTTAAATATCTACTATGTGTATGATAATGTACATACCATTTTCCAAACACATGTGCGTGGAAAATGTCAGTGATTGCGATAGATAAGGGAGCAGGATAAGACAAGATGTTGTAGGGCTGGATGGAGTTATCTCCAGACCCGAAGGCAAGATACTGCACCCATGAAACAGCTGGTAACTGTTGGGTGCAGTCCACTCGTCATTCCACATATCATCGCTGGAGCAATATCAACAACTACGTTGCACATTGACAGTTGATTCAGATCTGATCAGTTCAAATGCATGCAACTCACAGATCAGTATCTACATGACATCTGATATAGTTGTTAAGGACAACACACACATACAAATGTGTTGTGTTAAATTGCTGTGATTGTATCAAGCAATGTCCAGATATGTTCTAAATAAGAAATATCATTTTGATAAATCTTAGAGCACAGACCTATGCTCAGAACAGATCATAGATTGACAAATATCACTAAAGTGGATGTTCCTAACTGGATGTTCCCACTTAAGTTGATAACTTATATATCACCAGAATGTACATTTGCTGCCATGGGTTTAAATCAGTAAAACCCAGAAATGCTATCAACCATAGATGTTGATATACAGCACAATTCACTTATTTGCCATGAAATTTATCATGTGCCAAAGTGAAGTTTATTGCAGTGATTCTGTACTTTACATTCCACATATACACTGAGATATGTCACCAAGGCAATATATCAGATAGCCAAAAAAGCTGTAAAATGGGTAAAAGACTTCCACGCATGATTTCAAAATGAAAATGTGTGCCCATTTTATTTTAAATTATGATTCTATACCTATTAAGGTATCAGAAAATCATAATGACCATGGTCATATCTCGTGTAACACCCTAGATATTAGGTGTGTAATATATAGGGGTATACATGTTGGCTGTAACAAAATACGTAAAAAACTCCCACGCATGATTTCAAAATGAAAAATGTGTGTGGATTTTTTTGCTGATCTGATTATTCAGCTATATCTGAATATTCCCTGATTTATACAGCACTTGTAACACCCTGTAACACCCCTAAAATTAAATGTGTGTGTCAGGGGTGTAACGTACCCTCTGAAAACCACCTTACATTCATTTAGGTATTAAATGCAGTTTTGCTTAAAAACCTTTGCAAAAAAATAATACTGCTTATTTTTTACCTATTTTAGGGTTACTGATATCGTGTAACACCCTAATCATATATTTGGGTAAAAGGGCCACTGTAACCAAATATGCCCTAAATGCCGCCAATTTATTGGAAACACTTTGTGTTTGGCAGATATATGTCATGCTGTTTTCGACACAGGCATGATTATGTATCGGGCAACAACCCAAGAACTGTTGGGCAACAACCCTAGAACTGTATGAGCTGCTTCCTATAAGGACTGCAAGCTATAAGCTATAAGCTATAAGGTATATAAGCAACTGACTGCCTATGTGTTCACACTTCCTCAAGGGGGGGAAGAAGGTGGATATGATTCACACATATCCATTTCATATTCCGATCTGGTGATTTCTGATGGATTGCTTTTGATAAAATCACTGCATCCACACATAACGTTGAAATCTGTACAACGTTAAATCCACCATCACTAATAAAGTGTAAACTCGGATGGGAAACTATATCCAAATGACCATAAGTTGACTTTTTCTCAGCATTTACATTCTCGAGTAAGTTTGGAATGCTGAACTATATACATAACATATAACCTGATACCATGCTTAATTGCATATCCTGGATCAGAAGATGATAGTTATATAATGTATATATATATATATATATCCCACCTGATACACTTTGGCACTATAGCCGTACATAAGAGTGGGAAGGACAAGTGCATCGCTGTAAGACTGGTTGATATAGTCCCAGTGCTGAAGGCAGAATTTGGCACCCGAATAACAGCTGATAACTGTTGGTGACCACCATGCAAGACCTTCCAAGCGTAACTCCTTTGTCCTGAGATGCAAGTGAATTGTTCATAATATGTTGACATCACATAAAAGCATTCTGATAAAAACCCTATACATTCACATGAGTTGTCATCACTTCAATGACATGGGTTTTTGAATCGTCGAAATGAGTATAACTCCGATGAATTCATTAGTACAGAATAAGCTGTTGGGATTATTCCTCCGGCTGGATTGCAATCATTCACAATCCCTGTACATCCCGGTGACAAAATATTGCACTGGACTGATCACCACATTAGGTATAATCAGTGATATATAAGTCACCAGAGAAAGCATTGCAATCAGCACAATGCTGTCTAGACTCATAAAGATGAGTAACAGATATTCTCAGATGTAATAAATAGAAGCACAATGTGACCTACGCTAAAATCGCGTATGCTCGGGCACTGTATTGTGACCTGCGCTAAGATCGTGTATGCATGGACACAACATGACTCGTGCCAATGACGTGGATATATTTTATGCCACGACATTACATCTGAAATCAATAAATCACTCAGAGAGAAGGTGTTGACATCAGTATAGCACCATTATACATATAGTCATGAGGATTTTAAAGAAGACATAATCTCTCCGATATTGACAAACATGGTACACATATATATATATATCCATGCTCTCTGATCATATATTTGATATCCCACAGCATATAATGATGGTAATAGCAAACCACTTCGCTGGAGGGTAGTGTTGTATATATATAGCACATGCTTGGGCACTATATGACCCACGCTGATGACGTGAATTCGGGCTGCATCCCAACGACCGCAATGCACCTTCGGTGCAAGGGGCTGCATCCCGAGAACTGCTATTCAGCTTCATAGAAAGCTTCCACGTCATCACATAGAGGTCGGACCTCTGTTGTATTTGAACGGCGCTTGACAACCGCCTAGCAATACATTTCCTTGAGGGGGGAAGATGATAAGCTAGAAATACAACTAAAAACCAAATAAATAATAAATAATAAAGACAAATAATAAAACAAGTAAGTTGCATCATTGTTTTTTGTTTTGGTAAGCCTGACTATATGCAGTCAAACCATGCAGAACTCCATGAAAGTTGACACATACATCAGCCATGACATTCATATGAGCTTGCTTTTGAAGACCTAGACATTGTATACATCAGGTCTAGCATGTATCCAGACTAGAATTGTATACTGACACGGTGCAAGCACTATAGCCTCTGCCACCGATGATCATTGAAAAGGGCAACCATTCTTGATACTTCATACCTATCATCTGATTGGATCATTAAAGGTGTCAAGATTACTCAATGCAATATGCAGGCCACGGCCTGAGTACAACACCTAGAAAGGTCAAAGCCACTGAGCTGACCGATGCAGCATAAATGCTAGCTGCCTTGAAGGCTATACAATAAGCCTATTGCCCTTATGTCTTGATATGTATCCGTGTATTGGCATCTCTTTGAGGTAATTATGCCTACTGAATGAGCCATACCAACTATCTTGTCTTCACTGATCATTACATATCTGATCATATCGCCATTGAGCAATGCCTATTCTGTGAGATTATATATCACGAGGCATTTCATTAGTGCACATTAAACAATTGTAGTGCAACAAAGATCATCAGCTCTTCATCATACCAAAAGGTTGAGTTGTTATCAAAAGTATTGATTTTTCAGACACCATTTCTCAGAGGTCTATTCATCATGAAAGACAGAGTCTGTGCAATCATGGCTATTCAGCCTCCGACATAGCTAACATAGCTATTTAGCTTATGACCCAACCGTTGTTAAGCAGCCTCCACGCCATATGGCTAAAAGATGGCAAATAATCTCTTCGGTCATTCTTGGGCATAGAGCAATCAAGCACAACCAATTCAGGATGTTTATCCCGAAATTCTCCAAGAGTTATTCATGCTTTCCATGTGTCATATGAAAACAACCAATATACCGCCCTATGATGGGAGTCATCTCCTTCAGCGAGGGGAAATGGTTATGCTGTAAAGTTGACCAATCTGATCATCATCATAAAAGTGACAGATTTGAGAAAATCGATTGAAACTTGTATTGAAAATGACTATTCCTTACAATAAGGTATTGCACCTAAGGAAATAAAGGTTTCATCGTCTGAAATAGGAAAAGAGTTTTACATCGACTCTAGTTCCTGAATCCAGAATCACATAGAAAATATGTTCTTCCCTGTGCATATAGAAAGTACATTAGATTCAGATTCTGAGCATACAAAAATAATGGACTTGAATGCACTCGGGTTTGTACTAAGTTGCAATTGTCCAAAGTTTTATTCTGACATCACTATTTATTTGTGGAATAGCATACAATGGTATAAACCATCCACATATAGATTGACACCATACTTGTGGTTTCATAACATTTTGGCACATAAGACAAGCATGCTTCATTGAGGAATAAAGACTCTTTGAAAGCTCATTCGGGAATGTTTAGAAATTTGTTGCCTCGTCCATTAGGCCACGAAGTCTTGGGAAAAGCCATGGCGGAACTCGAACCCGCAATCTGCAGCTGATTTCCAAGCGCAGTTCATCCTCATTCTGGAAAGTGACAGAAATTTTATAGTCATCAACAAGTCACAATTCTATAGGATTGAAATGACACATTCATCATTCATACTTCCTTACCATGACAAGTCTCTGAATAGTGTTTGCCCAAAAATAAAATGGGCACCATTGAGATAAGTGATCATGTGCTGAAGAATATACACATATCACTAGGCAATGCCATGTTTTATTCATAATGAAATGACATGTCAGCCATCCATCAACTACGAAAATACAACTCGTAGTAAGTTGATTGTCATTACGGACACTTCTTGATTGACTCTCCATTAGCTTCGATACCAAAGTTAACTTCGGTAACTCTCCATCACTGATTTCTTTGTTCATCATGACAATCATTTTCCAGAACATTGTCTAAGTTGGGCACACTATAGTGACCCTGAATTGACAAATGTATGTGGGCTGCAACCCAACAACTGCATTTGACATCATCTGACATTTGCCACATTCAAAAACGTCAGGCATATTGCCAATATGACGTACAGAGAATCAATGTTCAGATTGACATTGTTACCTCTAAAGCATTCGATGAGTAATTTTACTCTGATTCTCTATCAAACCATTTTTCACATAACATAATGATTGAATAACATCCTCCATCACCATCTGATTGGTTTGATACACCTCTTGTTAAAAGGGGGAGGAAGGGTATAGATTCAGTCATCCTCATACAGCTGCTACAAATTGATTTTACATCATTGCAATTTTGCTAGGAAGATCAAAAATCTTATCGAAAGTTCCAGCATCTGTGTATAGTAGCCATAAAGTTGATGACACGGTACATCATGCCGATTGAAACATCAAATGAAGTCTTATTTGACTTACTAACACATGAAGTTCATTATGAGGAAATCATAGATGCATATTTCTCCGGCTCTATCATTTATATGAAGGGCACTGACATAGGAGAACGATGGGTTTTCAAAGGTGAATAAGCTATATTGTAAGCTTACGACCATCACTTTGACGTCAACAGCCTGAGATGCTGATTGTCGAAATTCAAGAGTTGAAGGATTCATTGAATCAACTTTGATACATGTGTTTTGATTCATAAATTGTTGATCCATGGTTTCTCCCCAAATCTACAGAAGCTGGCACACAAGTTGTTGTCAATGTCTTAAGGAAAGCATCTGAGCAAAGGATTGCCAGTTGTGCCATCAGGCATCGAATTCCATAAACAGCAAAGCCGAGTGAGTAAATCCGCCACTCTAGCTAACTGCCCGTCATTCCTTCCAGGTTCATGACAAGAGACAATTCATCAAAGTCATACACCAATGCATAAGTCACATGCATGGTTGCACAGTTTGTATCCGAATGCAACCCCATCGAGATTAAACATCTTGACAGTAACACTGGCCAACCAAAAGCCTTCCTGTCTTCGGATATCTTGAGCATTCTCATTTCCAGCTCCATTAGGGACTAGGAAGCATCATGACTGTGCCTCGCCAGGACGCTAATCCTCAAAGCCGCACACTTGAGGCGAGCCTTATGAGACAGTGACCTTTGGCTTGTGGGGCGTCAACCCCTTATCAAATCCTGAACACTTGTTAACACCTGGATAAATTTATCATGATGCAACTTAAGTGGGATTATAAGTTCCACATAATCATATTGTCTACGTATGCTGAAGGCATAATTGCCGCATATGGTTACAATAGGTCGCAGCTTCTTTAACATTGTGGCTTCTGAGTCAAAAGCTGATAGCCGATGACTTTTGCCAATAATTGCCGATCAAATAATAATCAGGCCGTGGAAACATGTACCCAAGAGGTTTTCGTCCATCGGTCACATAAATATCAGGGCTGCATCCCAAGAACTGCAGGGCTGCATCCCAAGAACTGCAGGGCTGCATCCCAAGAACTGCAGGGCTGCATCCCAAAGACTGCGATGCACCTTCGGTGCAATGGGCTGCAACCCGAGAACTGCAGGGTTATATCCCTAACATTTTTTTACCCTGCATCAAATTGATATGACAGGAGCGGGAATTGATCCTTCCTTGCTAAGGTGTAGTGAGCCTTGTATAATTCATACCCTTACACAGATACGCATATGCGGGTACCAATATCTGTGAAAAACTGCTAATGCTACCTTTGCCAGCCGTGGTTTGTCATCGGACTCTTGGCCAATCATCCGCAGCTACCGGAGATTGAGGTAGACGGAGTTGTGATCCTGAGTTGTGCTTGACAAACATAACTAAACAAATTTCACATTAGTACGTGGCGAATCCATTCTCACTCATCGCGATAGATGTTCGTCAAAGCGCGCGTACCGGACCGAAAAAGGGAGTTTGGCAGACGGGTGAGGATTTAAAGTGGACTTATAAAGACCCTCCGATATCTCGTAAGCAGGGCCTCCTCCGCTGCATTAAAAAGAAGCCATTTCGAAATATTCGAAAGGGGCTCTCCATAGTATTCCTGTGAACTTCGGGGGAGTAAGCTCTCTGAAGGGAGGAAGAGGTGGATGCATTATCGCCGAGAATCGTTCGTTAAATCGTCGATCATCGAAGGTGTCGACGGCAAGCGCAAATATCTATCCGTAACGTAAACCTCGGAAGATACCTTGAAACGTCACTCTGAAATACGATACGCAATTCATGGGGGCTACATCCTAAGAACTGTAGGGCTAAATGCCTAAGGTGAGGGACTAAAGTGGACTCGGTTCCCCCCAATAACCTAAAAACACCATGAGGGACGCCTCAAATCGGTGTAAGAAGACTGGTACCAGCAAGAAGCGACAACAACAAAGACATCATAGACATATACAAAGGTATGCCCGTTGTGAGGTCACAACTCTTTTAAGAGGGGAGATCTGTCAGGGTCATGACCGATGACATATGTGTCATACATGTCATACGTGTCATACCTGTCAGACATGTCATACCATGTCATGTCATGTCGCATGTCATATATTATTATGACAGTCGTCAGTACGGTCGACCATGACTGTACATGTCGAGTCGCGTCATATATTATTATGACAGTCGTCAGTACGGTCGACGATGACTGTACATGTCGCCAGATGATAATGTCGCATCATCTGTCATCCCTGTCATCGAGAGTTCGTACGTCGAACTCGAAGATGGCAAAGCAAAGATACATCTTGAATACAAACAAGAACCATCTTGCTTTAAGCATGTGCGGAACACGCATGCACAGTATGAACGAACTAGTCGTTATTACAATACTGGTCGTTCAACCTACGTCTCGGGTTCACAACCCAATGGCGGTACCATCTAAGATGATGGGAGACGTATGGTACAAAGTGAGGAAGCGTTGTGCTTCAGCAGTTCTTTATCCAGAGACTGCAACTCACAACCCGCTTGATTGTTACACTTGTGTGTGCCGTTCAACAGCACAGTGTTTAATTGATATATTGTATAATATTTGTGGGCTCGCACTTCAGCCCTAACACCGACGAACTTCGCGTATTGTGGACGGAGAACTTGCCCGTCAGTATTTTCCCACGATGCAATAACGCCCAGTCTCCCAGAAGTGAGGGATACCACCAACTCCGCGGCCTTCATCTTCCGCACCTTGTTCGGGTTCTTGTACTTTTCCTGCAGAAGTTTCTTAGCTAGAGGTCCCATATTTGTCGCGAGCTTCAGACCTCGCTCGTACCCACTTGATTGCACCTTTCTTTGTTGCGATCGGTGACAGTCCCCACGGTGATGGTTTGTCTGCAAAGAATTTACATTGTTAGGCATACAGTGGATGGTCCATACGTCGTCCGTACGGTAACATGCGCCGTCCGTCCGGATCTCCGGAAGCAACACGGTGTCCACCCGTATGGAACAACATAAACTCGCAAACGACCTACAAGCTTACCTGCCAGTCGCTTCGCAGCAGATCTTCGATCGTTTACATTTCTGGGTGGGGGTGCGATAACCCACGATCGATGGACCTTCATCTTCCGCGCATAGTTGCGTGTTTTCGGTCCCCAACCATCACCAAAAATCACGCAGTGGACGCCGTGAATCAGGTTGTACAAGATGTGCATCAAGTCGAGAAGGTAGTCCCGTACAACGTCAAAATCAGGAATGATTGACATCGGGCATGGTTCCTTGACCCCGCTATGCTTCATGAATTCCTCGATGATTTGTTTAGGCACTCGTCCGTCGTCCCTCCCTGGGCATCTTGGCGTGGAGCTGTTGGGTTTCGCGGACTTCGCTGTTGGTGCGAAGAGGGATTGGTTCACCTGCTCAATGCCGGCGGAAAAAATCATCACAACACGCTTAGACGGCGAATCACGCGTACGGAACACAACGGGTTCCGGCGTCCACGCGTGCGGACGCCGGTATCCACAAGCCCGGACAGGGTGTTCTTTAACACACAATGTAAGCTAAAAATCCACGAGCTGTCCGTGGGGTGTCCACACGGTGGGCACACATACTCCGTACGTACGGCCGAAGAAGGAAAGAGGACAAACGACGGGGGCATGCGTTTACCTGGTTGCAGTCCTTGGTGTTGTGAGGAATATATGATTTTCGTTAGACCAGATGTAGATTTCTCGGTACCCCGGATCCAGCATTTCAGGCAACCTAAGTACGAATTAGCTCCGAATCGTCTCGCCACGTCGCTCAAGCCAACGTAGTCTTCGAGCATTTTGTACAGCACGAGCTTGAACGTGAAAACCGTGTTGGTAATCACATCGAACATGCGTACGCCGTTAGTCAGTATGTTAACCTCCAAGGTGAACATGTCGTAGAACTTGCTGCCGACTTTCGGTTTTCCATCCCAGATTCCCCAAGTCATCACGTATTCTCGTTTGCAGCGAAGTTCTCCCGGGAAGTTGACAATCGTAAAACACAGCGGAGTCACCGTGCGAATGCCGTCGTTGAAGGATTGGACGCCATCTGCACACGCCATGATGGCAATGTTCCTCGGGTCTTTAAAGATGTCCCACTTGTTGCGAACGAAGTTGAGAAATCCTGGCGAGTCTGCACGAGCATTGGGAAACGATACATAAGAATTCCTCACACTCACTGGCCACACGGGTGGATAACTACATGCACACTTACGGACAACGTACGAACAAATTGTCCATACGGTGTTCACATTCATGAGCAGGTTTGCACGAGCCCTGGGAAATGGGACCTAAGATTTCCGCAATTAAACTGTTCACACGGGTGGGTAACATTGTCCGTGCGTACGGACGGCGTAGTTCCAAATCATTCATACAGTATGGCGTTCACAGTCATCATGGACGAGTTTGCACGAGCAGTGGGAAATACGGCAAACGAATTCCGCACTTGCTTTGTCCACACGGGCGGACGATGTCAATCGTACCTACGGACGACGTACAGCTCTTACGTCCATGCGGTGTACACAGTTACGGATTGAAATTTCGGAGCAAACTCAACCGAAGGGCGCTCGCTGGAGATGCAAGCTGCAGAGTGCAAAATTCTGTGAAGAAAATATAGGGTGCGAAGGCGAAACCGTAACTTTCCGTAAAATTGATAACTTTCAGTGATGGGGAAGTCAAAATGGGATGATTTTTGACAAGGAACAAGCTGGCGACGTAAAAAAGACCGTGCGGTAAGCCAATGTTCGGGAAGAGGGGGTGCTGCTGTTCAGAGAGGCACAACCGCGAATAGAATGTAGGCGGGTCTCGTAGCTAGAGATGCTAATGAAGCCGGCAATGGCGTGATACGGCACGCACAGATGATTCCCGTAGCCGTAATCTTACGGTAACAACGGGGCGTTGCTGGAGATGCAAACAGGGGGTCGCTGGAGATGCAGTCGCCGGAGACGCGACGTCGCTGGAGATGCGACGGGGTGATCAAAGCCACCTACCAAATGCCAAAAACGTAACCCGAGTGGAAGAGGCCCATAACCTCATGGAAGAGGAGATATATATACTGTATAATGGGTATATATATATATATATATATCACTGCAGAGACGGAAACTAGACTACGTTCGGGCTTTCGGATAGAGAACTAAGATGAAGATAATAAAATACCGAGGTGGTTTATTGTCGGGCGATCACGCGGGGTGGCAGGTTGCAAGTGACACTCAGGGCAAGCAAGGGGTGACACTACGGGGACACACTGACCGTCATACGTGACACAAAGTCATGTTCACGAATCTGTGCTAAAGGCGCTTTCGTGCTACAACATATATATATATATATAATTATAATTATAGTAACCATGGTATCACGCACTCCCTAAACTGACCGAAATCGATTGAAAATACCGATTTTCCAATATTCCTAGATGAAAAAAATATTGGGGAAAAATCTTTAGATTGTCCCCCTCTTTGAAAAATCCGGTTTTTTATGTCACGCTTTTGTGTATAAAATTTTAAAGGTTCATTTCGCCGAAACCCAGCTATTCCAAAACGAACACTGCTTTGTGTCACGCTTTTCGAGCGTCACGCTTTTCGAGTGTCACGCTTTTCGAGCGTCACGCTTTTCGAGCGTCACGCTTTTCGAGCGTCACGCTTTTCGAGCGTCACGCTTTTCGAGCGTCACGCGTTACACCCACTCAATTTAACCCCTGTTACGCACTTTAGCGTCGTAGATGAAAACTGCGAAACGATTCGTGTGTCGTGAATAATTATGTGTCGCACGCGGCAGTATATAATTTGATATTTAGAATATTCAATACAAAGCCTCTTTATATTTAATTGGTCAATATAATTATAATATATATATTTTTAATTTTATTGGAATTGCACAGTGTCACGAGTGTTGAGTATAAATATAACTTAGCTGTATAACTTAACACTGTAGTATTATTTTTAATATGACTTATTTAATTTTAAAAAGGGACGAAGACTTAATTGACGGTATAAATATTTGGATGTGGTCGACTGGACATTGACACATAAGGCGTTAGACGTATGACATGACATGAGACGCAGTCTGTCAAGCGTAAAGCTTCGAGAATGAAAGTTGATGACAATGAAATGAACGTCAGCTGTACAGTACTGTATGGGCTGGCCGAGCCCGTATCGTGATGAAAATCAAGCTGCTTCCACATTTTTTTTTTTTGGGGGGTGTGGGGGGGACTCCCCCATCGGTGGCCGTGACCCGTAGGAATCGACCATGAACGTCGGTTGTATGGGCTGACGAACTCCGATGGAAAGCAAGTTTGCTTCTCACATTTTTGGTGTGTGGGGGAAAACCCCCTCCCCCACAGGGGTGGCCAAAGTCACCGGCGGGGAATCGACGGCTTATTATCGTTATTAAATTTTATTCTTCTTTATTGGGTGGGACTTGGGTGCACGAACGATATCTTGTAACCGCCGCGATCTAGTTAACCGCTTACCGCACGTCACCGTGTTTATTTGGTCACCGCGGTTTATCAACCCCATACCAATAAGTCCCCCACTATTCCTTGTCACACCCCTAACGACCACCCCCTCCCGCGCCCCGCCTTACACTGCGACCACATTACAACCACTTCCCTCTGTCCACATGTGGGCCTCTCAGTGTCTTTTAACCCCTAAGAAGCGGATGGAATCTTTAAAGTTTGAGAATCCGCACATATTTCGCGATAACTCAAGCATCGGATAACCAAATTTACTTTTGAACACACCTACGGAAACATCTACTCATGGCGGATTGTATACGCGTGTCTAAAATGCCGTTCCTAGAATATTCGTCAAATTAAATTTGATAGACTTGATAGCGAAATTTACTCTTAAACCTAGAAAAAAAACCCTGATGCCGACCCTAGTATACCTAGTGTGCATCATGCCTAATGCTCAATATCAATAATGTGTTATACATCCGCGTTAGGGCGCATGTAACGCTCGTTACATGTGTGCCCTATGATTGCCATAATCATGATATGCGAAATTTTAGGTTTAAACCGCAACCCTCGAAAGAGTATGTCTGATTTGACTATCTCCAAATACATAGTTGCATGCAGCTTGCCGAGAGGTTTTCAGAACTGTCTTCAAAAGTGAATTTGACATTCTTACGGCTTCACAATGCAGAATTGAGTGATCCGTCCGTATACGGTACAAACCGCTCCTTAGGGGTTAACCATAGACCACTCACGATATCTAGAACAAATTTACATCAAAATTTACAACCAATCAATGATAAAATATGATCGAATATTTAAACAATGAATCACAACTATCTTGAGATTTGAATAGTACAACACAATTTGATTGATTTGTTTGTTCACCAATACCAATTGACAACATATTACTATGAAATCAGCTTGAGATTTGAAAGATGAACAATTTCGCTTCATCTTTGGTTCAAAATGAAACATATTTGTTTGGCCAATCACATCGATTGATACATGAATAATTGATGAAATCAGAGTTTTCTCAAAGTAATTTCAACCATCAAATTGATATAAATGCAAATATTTGTCGATACGCTACAAATGTAACACATTTGACAATTGGCATGCTTTGATGACGACATTTGGCGATCATTATGGCCACACACATTTTACTAAATTTGTGACAGTGCCCCTATGTATCAACATATAAATTATCAACGACTCTTATTGTTATCATTTCTGAATTCAAAAATATACATCAAAGCAACTTTAACTTCAACATGTCTCAATTTTCCAAAACTTGGTTTGGCACCCTGAAGACTAAGTTTGAGAACGATGAGGACCTATCCAGTCTTAAATTCCGTGTTTTTGCTATATGCGAAAGCAAATCACGCACCTTATCACGTACCAAAGATAAGCAACCCGTGGTATCTGTCACTTTTAGAGATGCCCCTGGCGACGTTCTCATGGCCACTGGGTGGAGGCTCATGGCTGGGGCAACCCTACAGGACGTAGCTCCCCTGCTGGAGCACGTGGAAGTGGGCAAGCTGTACGACATTTACATGTCCTCCGAGACATTTTACAACTTGAGCCTGGCCTCGAGCTACGAGCTGTCCAGGAACATCGCTGACATCTCTGGCGCTGTCCAGACCCTGGAGGCCATTGTGGAGGTCACGAAGGACCTGCCCCATGCTTTTATCAAAGAATGGGGGCTACCTTCAACCTGGATCAGCAATCGCCAGGTTCTCACTATCGACAGCGATAGTGAGGACGAAGATTACGTCACCCCTCCTCCCCCACCACCAAAAAGGCGCAAAGGCAAGGGCAAAGCCAAGATCGCCTTGCCATTTCCTGATGGCGCAGGTAAATTATAATTGTCTATTTGTCTGTTGGGTTCAATGTGGCTCTGAACAGAATAATTCTGTTGTATATTTACTAAAAATGTTTCGTTTTTGTGCTTGATTGTGCAGGTGCTTCGTGCGCTGGCGCAAGCGAGGCACCTACTGGTGCTGCACCCATGTATCTTACCATGGTTGCACCACCCGTTGGCGATGTTGGCGATCCCATTCCTGAAGAAGTCCCTGCTGGTGCTGGCGATATTGCACCTACTGGCCAAGCGCCTAATGTTGCACTTACTGCTGCACCTACTGAAGATGTTGCAATGGCAGTTGGCGCTGGCGAGACTGGCGCTGGCGTTGGCGCTGTTGACGCTGGCGCTGTTGACGCTGTTGACGCTGACGCTGACGCTGTTGCTACTGGCGCGATCGGCAACATGGAAGCAGCGCCTGGCGCTGGCGCTGCAGCTAAGAAAGGAAAAAAGACCAAGGCAAAACAGAACTAGACTAGTAGTATAGTATCTGTTGTGATGTTGTGAGCGAAAGTAGTTGACAATCATCATTTAATCGTGTCTGATTTGGTCGTACATTTGTTTGTAAAGAAAAAAACAATTGAAAATGTTTTGTTTTAATATTTCTACACTGTTAATGTAAATGTTGCTATCGTATAGATTTGTAGGGTTGTAATTTTGATTGAACTCGTAAATGAAACGTAATTTCTTATTGTACTTCTAACGGTCATTTAACATTTACAATTGCGTGCGAAATATTACATCAATCAGATTCGATCGACGTCATATTCTTTAGATTAGCTGTCATCCGTTTTATTTCCCGTTGGTGGCACTCGATCTGCCGGCCTGATATTTCCCAAACGTAACTCTCAAGCACACCACCGCTCCAAGACTGTTACGGCTAGTTAGCTGCCATTTACCGAATAAATCAGCAAACTCACTTCTCTCGATATTCTAACCGAGAAGGCAACGCTGTAACCGTAACGAGACTGTCCTAAGTGGTCGCGGGATATCGAAGAAATATTTTCCTATTTGCTTTGAGTTTGCTGAAACTTGAAACTCGTGCTGGGCACTGCGTTGCGAAAAGCGACTTCTACTGTCGGGCCCATGTGAAGAGCGGGTGCAATTTTAAGAAGATTTTGTAAGAAAACTGGGGCGTAACTGGCAACACATGTTGATAGTACGGTACGGATCACTCCCTAGATGCTTGCTATGCTGCCATAATTTTTGACTGATTTTTGATTTGTGATTTGTGTCCATCTAATAATTCCCATCCTTGACATCACATTAACCATGTTACCTTGATACCCTTCTATTTTGCTCCTTTGGTTTACAGGTGGCGCCAGAGACATTCCGGCTTTTGGTGTGGTCATACCGTTCTCTAAGCTTTCAACAATTCAGAAAGCCAGAGCCCTCAGAGATAGTCTTGACATCAAGCGTGTCGTCGACGAGGAATTGTATGCTGTAATCTGGAGGGATGGCAACCTCACTCACATCCTACAAAATCAGATTGTATCATACCGATTGGCAGGTTCAAACATGTCAGGCATACCTAACAGTAGTGCACTGCCTTTTTTCAAGTCGTTTCGTACTGACAAACACAACAATCCTCTCTTTGGACCTCACTTCGGAGGACATGCAATCGATCAGGATAACTTCCTGAAATCACTTCGTCTTGAAGAGCTGAGGGTCAGAAGACTTGCTATCACATCATTGGATGCAAAGATCCAGGAGTTCCCACATCTTCAAACAAACATTCCTCCCGCTCTCCGAAAGTTGCGAGAAAAGGGTGTCAACGGAGGAATCCTGCATTCGATATCTTAATGACCTGTAGTAAATAGATATAACATTTTAGTTTTACTGGCTGCATTGCCAACCCTCAAATCTCACCGGAGTATTTTCTTAACAAAGTACCCTTAATTTCCAAGTCCTAGCCTTGACATTAAATATGCCAATTGGTGAATGCTTCAAATGTCCCAACTATTTATCTTGCTTGTGGTTGTTAATGTGCCCTTAAATTTTAGATTACACCTATACTATTCCTTTATTTGGTACTTTGCTTTAATTAAACACATTACATTCCAATTATGCTTCCAAATTATATTCGCCCTGACCTTTATAACAGTTGTCGATATGGTTGGACAACATAGCAATATGCGAGAACAGGTGTTCCGCTCGGGTAAAACTGGCTAAGCTCCCATAAACAGTCCGGCCGAGTGCTTTTATCATGCATCTCGGAAACCCGGATAATACGAAGTGATGACTGACAGTACAGTACTACTGTACTGTCATCCTAGCTACTAGCGGAGTCACGGTTCCGATCAGAGACGGGTCAGGCTAGGGGCTATCAGAGCCCATAATAATAACCCTGAACCTAAAGTCCAGCACACCACCCGGAGCTGTGACGTAGCTAATAGGGCTAGGCAAGCGGAGCTAACTAAACAGATAACAAACAGCAACTTCACTGGAAACAGATATACTTTAAGCTGGGTGCCCGGGGACTTGTCCCGGCACAACCCACTACTGCGGCCAAGGCTAATCAAACCACCAGGATAACAGATAAGCACACTCAGCCACTGCAAAGCTGGTCGGCAGAGCCGAGTTCAGCGGTCGGATTCCAAGGCAGAAATACTTCCGAAGTGAGTTGAGATGATAATTGAAAGACGTTGACACCACCAGACCCAAGAGGGTCAGGCGGATCCCGGAGGGGAATGTCAGGCTGTCCAAATTGCAAAGCAGCCGAGGTCGATTGAAAAGAAAATTGTGTCACGTCCCGCTGTGGCATCGACGAACCAGCAGTAACCACAGGCGGGCAAAGAGGATCCGGTAATGCATCACCGAGACGAACCGCACCGCGATCGCAAGTGGCTCCGGGCTCAACCAGGCCCCTGACACCACCGCCGACCACGAGTGTCGGCATCGCCGTAGCACTGAAAAGAAATGTAGCCACCATGAAGAGACTGAGTGCAAACTGACCGATGCCAAATGGCTTGGAGCCTCTGGGGACTCCGAACCGTCGAAATGCTGCAGCCGTCGGCGGTGCACCCCCCTCAATTTCAGTCAGGCAGACATCAGGAGAGTAGTTGGAGCCCTCCCCATCATCATCGGAATCACACACCTCAACAGGCTCAGGGTCAATGTCAAACCAGTCAGGGTGTATAGTGTTGAATGTTTTGAATGAATTGTCAGCCGTAGCCGTCGGGCCGAGAGCCAGAGAGGCAGACGGCGGCACGAAGGCGGCACGGCTGACCTCATGCAAGCCACTCGGCTCACGATGCACGGGTGCAGAGGCTTTCGGCAGCAGCCGCTTGCTGGCGGTCGGCTCAGCGACACCACCAGCAAGCGGACCGCTGACCTCAGCAAATGCAACACGGCCAATGGAAAGGTGCTCATCAGGTGCGGACTCAGTAGAGGCAGCAGCATCCTTGAACTGCTGCAGAGCCGTAGGCTCTGGAGCAAAGGAATGTGCAGACAGCTCACAGATTTCAGGTTGCCCCACGAGAGCACACAAGTGCTCCATGGACCCCTCATCCCCAGCGTCATAGTACCGCTGAAAACGAAGGGCAAGCACGTCGGAGTCATAGGACTCAACGGCTTGGCAGTAGGATGCCGAAATGGTCATTGGGTGAGTGTCCTTGTGAGGACACTCACTCAGCCAATGCTTTGACCCAACGGCGCGGCACTTCTCGTGCCTGCACGTTGGGACAAAGGTGCCAGACCGCTTGTCAAAAGCCACCTCCGAAGAGGCGGAATGAGCAAGCGGTTGCACTCCAGGCCGGTGGAAGTTGCGCGGAGTGTGTTTCCCAGGGGGCTTGGAGCCACCCTTCTTAAGGGAATCCACATCCCGCTGCAACTTGACCAACTGAGCACTGAGCCGATCAATGGCCGAAGCCAGGCCAGTGTCAGTGGTGCAAGATGCAACAGACATGGGTCGCCCCGCAGTGCGCTTGCCCGAGAGCCGCCCACAGCGGTACTGCTCACGGACTCGTGCCTACAAGGTGAGCAGACTCACAGCCGCACGCTGGTCAGCTCGAGCAAACGAGTCAACCAGCGTGGCGTAAGCCGGTCCAGACAGGGCAGAGAGGAACTGCCTTTTAACAGCGTCTTCGGGCAGCGTCGTCAGACGCTGTGCATCCCGAAGACAACTGTTGAAAAGGCGAATCCCCGCATCAGGGTCACCCTCGTCAGAAATCTTCACGTCAAGCAGTTCAGTCAGAGCGTCGAACGGAGTCGACGCGTCAGCAAGCATACGCACCACCTCCAGGGTGGCGCGTTTGCCATCAGCAGGAACATCCGCACCAGAAGCCTCTACCCAATTACGGGCAGGAGACCCTGGCGCAGTCAGCAACAGCAGCACAGAGTACAACAGTTCATTGGCAGCAGGCAGAACAGGGGTGTCAGCAGCAGTCAGGTCAAACAGGGGTGCGAATGCCGTCGACTGCAGCGTGAAAAGTTGCTGAAGCTCGGATACCAACTGAGAAAAGATGTCCGAAGCCGATGTTTCATCCCCACGGAATTTTGCGATCTTGTCGCCCAGTACTTTTGTCGCTGCTGTTTTCGAACTCTGAACGTCAAAAGAATCCCTGCGCAGCCGATGCACGAGAGTGGCCGCCGCAGTCGAAGCCTCCGACGCAGCCGAATCCAAATGTGGAGTAGTGGGCGTGGCTGCATGTAAGGCACCAACATCATCGAAAATCGTCGCTAACTTACGCGCTCTAGCGCGAGTACGTGGCTTTTGTGGCGTATCCATTAGAAAAATGACGGTGAGATGGGAAGCGTGGGCTAGTGTGGCGGCAGTAGAGTAACCAGAAGATGCAGCGGCCAATTCCTGCAGAAGTCTCAGCAACAAAAACAACATCAAACAGGTCATGAGCCGATTGGCTAAAAGTGGTTGCGACCCACAATACGCGGAATGCCCTCTCCACCGGCCAGGTGAAACGTAAAAAGAAGCCATAATAAGCGACGATACTGCTGCCGATAAACGTTCCGTAAAACTGATCTCCACTTCAAGAGAAGGCCATACCGCGAAAAGACGAACTACTGCCTAAGGGGGCGCCCACCCCATCTCTGTGTCAAAACTTAGCCAAACATGGCAACAGCTAGGCGCTGTGCCATCAGAATTACTAGGGAAGTGGTGACGCGCATAACCTGCGAGAACAGGTGTTCCGCTCGGGTAAAACTGGCTAAGCTCCCATAAACAGTTCGGCCGAGAGCTTTTATCATGCATCTCGGAAACCCGGATAATACGAAGTGATGACTGACAGTACAATACTACTGTACTGTCATCCTAGCTACTAGCGGAGTCACGGTTCCGATCAGAGACGGGTCAGGCTAGGGGCTATCAGAGCCCATAATAATAACCCTGAACCTAAAGTCCAGCACAATATCTTGATTCCGTAAGTATCCCAATTAATACCCTTGTGTTCATTGCCGATGCCACTTGCTTTTCTAAACCGTTGTTATTCAATACTTCACAACATTCATTTTGCACCTCTCGTTCACTCACAATTTGATGGTAACAATGCAAAATTTAGAATTGAGGAATTTGGATTTTTCCCCACCTGTACGTTCACGTACCCCCTATATATTCAGGAAAACCGAAAAACATAAAAAAACCGAAAATGCAGTGTGCCCCCGAAATGGTCCGGCGAGGTGCGGCTTGGGAGGGGGTACTAAATTTACGATTTTCGTCGTGGATTTCGTCGTGTTCTCTAGAAAAAGGGAGAGGTAATGACTGAACCCTAAAACAGGGTTTTCTCTCAGAGCGGTGAATATTTGCGTTCCCGAAAGCCCTAACCGTTCGCTTAAGGGAACTGGGAAACTCGAATATGGGCACAGGGGGACCTGCTAATTCCGAAGTTGAAAACATTAGCTCTGCAGGTGGAGGTGCTACACTTCTATGTAGGATTGGATATGATACCGAAAGAGGGGTAGGATATTGATGCAAGCGACATGAAAGTGGTTTGAGTTCGGCACGGTGTGTATCACTCATACAGTGAGAGGTGCAGACTTTTGGAGAAAGCGGTGAGCATATTGGCCCGCCTGTGGAGGGCAGCGCTCCTTTTCATTGGCCAGCTCCCATGTCACTGATTTCCTGAACGCTAAGGCAGTCGGTGATCTGCAACGTCTCTCTTAAAAGCACATCGCCCTGCGCAAAGGAGCTTAAGCGAGCTCGATATCGACAGCAACTCGTTACAAAAACGTCCGCTGCCCACTGACACGCTCGCGGTATAAAACGATCCCTAAAGCAATATTTTTCTTCAGCCCAAGCGAGTGAGGTGCTCATGCTCTTGCATGCCATTGTCATCTCCCAGAAGTGCTTGACACGCGCGGTGCACTGTGAAAAGCATCTGTGTTGTAGCAAAAGTTTGCGGGAGTCATCGGACACGATTTTCCGAAAGGTCCGCGGTCAGGCAGAAACCATGCAGGGAAAGGGGTTGGCGGAAACCAGAGATTTCAGTGCGGAAAAGCATTTTTGGCTTTGCTGCAGATATTGGATCACTCCGATCGCCGTGCGCTACAAGACTTGCGGGATCTCGTTGCCGAGCAGTGGAACCAACGAATGCAGTCAGTTTGCGCTCACTGCGGGAGCAGTGGCGAAACTTTGTTGCGTTGCAGTCGCTGCAAACGCGTATATTACTGCGATTCAGGTGCGACCAATCTCTCTTCAACTGGATGGCAAGTCATCATGCCTTCTGCTGTCAACGAAATTGCCAGCCCTTAGAGGAAGCCAAGGACTCGTCATTGCTTATTTTGACTCGGCAAAATCTTTAAATTTTCGAAGTCACGTGTTTTTAAGTTCTCCCCCCCGGAGCGCTCGAAGCAAATCACATACCGCGATGCAACGAGTGTTCGAGCTACTTTCATGGGCGGTTCCCCACAAGGAGGTAGCTTCTGCGTTCCAAGGTCACCTTCGCACGTTCTTTACTTCTCTCTTCTCGTTTGAGATGGGGGACAGTCAGGTTGGTGTAGTCGTGCATTGTGTCGCAAATCCAAGGCCTTGCGAAGTGCCTCCGCGCCTGCTCTGCCGTCACCAAGAACTCACGTGAAATCTCTCGCCGCTGGCGTCTGAAATCTCTCGTCGCCGCAGAGCACCAAAGGAAAGATTGGCCGCAGCATCGTCTGCAGTGTACTCCGGCTACCGAATCACAGCCAGAAGCGAGCGCCCTTGGCGCTGCGGCTGCTGCCCCGGGGGGCGCCTCTCCTCCTCTGGACGCAAACCCAGCTTTTGCTTGGAAGACTCGACGAGCCCCGTCCGATGCACCACCCTTTCAAGTGACGGTGAGGCCGGCCTTCGCCCTGCGCTTGCCTCCCGTTAGCTCCCCACCTTGAACGCCCTTCGAGCTGCCATCCAACGTCTGCACAGTTTTCTCGCCAAGCACCCTCCATCTGCATCAGCAGCGCTTTGGTGCAGGTTTCGGTAACGTTTCTCGAGGTATTATCGACTCGTGAGCGGAGCGACGTGGTGGTGGCTTCTTTGTGATGGTGCATGCCTGATGGGAGCACGTGCTGGCGGCTTCTTTGTGATGGTGCACGCCTGATGGGAGCACGTGTGGGGGACGCAGGGAGCGGTGAGGTTCGCTGCCGCCCCCTCGTGCCCAACCGAGTTCACAGCGGCGGTCGCAGATTGCGGTGCAACACCGGTGCTTTTCAAGCAAGTCACCACGGCCTGGCCTGCCCGACACCGCTGGGAGCCAAATTACTTTCGCCAGGTTGGTCCTTAATAGAGTTCCCTGCATAGTTCCTGTTGGTGACTCAGAAGTTGGAACATCTGACGGCTCTTACCTACTGCACAACCTATCCAGTCATCTGACAGCTGGCAGCTACAGAGCCCTACGGATCATATGATGGCGCCGCCGCACAGCCCACCAAAATATCTGAAAGCAGATCCAAGCACCTTGTTGCACATCATTTAATCATATTTGATCGAGGCCGTGACTTGACAAGTGGAGTCGGTCTAATGGGCATGAAGCAGTTAGGTGACGGAGCAAATGGCCTGGTGGACGTGAAGGTGTCCGAGGACGGCCTCTTTCCCGACTACATGCGCTCTAAGGTGCTGGCCGTGCACGAGGACGAGTTGCATAGCAGCATGGAGGCCATGCTTGAGTTGTTTTGGTTGTGACGCGCAATGCATTCGATGGTGAGGTGATGTGTCTCATGGCCTGCGGGCACATGGGAGCCAGGCTGTGCCAAGGTGGGCGTGCGTACGATATGCTGAGAGGCGTTCCGTAGACGGAGGCTGCAGGAAGAGACCGAGCAGAAAATGTCCCTCGCCGACTTTGCGGAGAGGAGCGCTCACATGGCACATGCCTCGGCAGGCTCGCATGCCGAAAGCAAATTCTTGTACATCTACGGTGAGTAATTGCGTATCACTTCCACCCAACAGCTACGATCCCTCTCCGTCGCTTACGAACGCCTTCGTAAGCGACCCGGGTGTCATGGCGAGGTCGGAGCCTTCGATTTCGTCTTGGTGGACCCTCTCCTCACAACAAGGCTCTGCATTTGCCATCTTAGGTTAACCGTATCCGATGCAGTTTATCCAGAAACATTTTCGACATTGCTTCGTTTTTCTTGAAAAGATGACCGATCGAAAAGCATGAGCTCACCAGAATGGTTGTCCTAACGCCACGCCAGCTGTCCTACACGATATTCACAAATCGAGGGATGCCAAGCTCTTCTTGCACACCTTACTGCAGCACTGCCGAGGTCCACAGATGTAGTTCAGTGCACTTGGGGCAAAGCATCTCTGCAGGTTTGTTTCAGGTCACCATTTCATCACATTGAGGGAGGCCATCTATATGTCGTAGGCCATTGTCTTACAATAGAGCTGCCACCAAGCCTTGACGGGGAGAGCTTGGGGAGGGCACGCAAGGCCGCCCTCTGACGGGGAGAGGTTGGGGAGGGCACGCAAGGCCGCCCTCTGACGGGGAGAGCTTGGGGAGGGCACGCGAGGCCGCCCTCTGACGGGGAGAGGTTGGGGAGGGCACGCAAGGCCGCCCTCTGACGGGGAGAATTGCGGCGGACTGTCCGCGACCAAGCTTTCTCAACGGCCAGCCCATCGGGAAACACAGCCTTTGGTGAGAAATCCGCCTTGACCTTGTCCCTACGATGGATGCAGCCGTGTGGCGACGGTGTGCGATGCTCACTCAACGCATAAAGCACCTCCCGTCGCATTTCTTGTGTGCCGTAGATCAAAGCCCAACATCTCCCATTCACTGAGAAGCAATGGATGAGATCAAATAGTACGGATGAAACGACAAAAGATATTAAATGATCGAAGCACCGTGAGCTGGTGCATTCCGGATTGTGGAGTCGTGCATTCCTCTCCCTAGGCCTGTCATTGCCCTCCCGCCATCTCCTGTTGTGCTCAGCAATTCCCGATCACCTGTCGCGTGCGTCTGCCAACGTCAGTGATTGGGGAATGGCTTGAGCCGCTGGGTGGGTAAATGTGAGCTTTCTTTGGCAGGGTAGCTCGGGTTGGTGGGTGGACCACTCACACAGACGCTCTCGGTGGGGCTTAGGGTGTCTCGATCTCCATGGATCTCCGGAAACTGTCCCAAACTGTGTTCTGAATCGTCTGATCGCGAGTCGTGGGTACACAACGCAACCCACTGGGATGTCCGAGGCCATCTGGTGGCTCGGATGTTGGCTGTCAAAGAAATCAGATATCAGCACACACACACACACACACACACACGTCTTGGGGGTGCCGGTGGGGAAGGCAGAGGCGGTCAGTGCGGAGATGTTGACGAAGGTGGAGGAGCTATGTGGCATCCTGCCCCTCTTGAACAAGCTTGGGCATGCGCAGGCCCAGGGGCTCCTGCTTCGATTCTGTGCCCACCCGAGGCTAGGGTTCTGGCTGCGAGGTGTGCCGCCGGAGATGATGCGGGAGGCGGCTGAGGAGCATGACAGGAGGATGCAGCATGTGCTGTTTGATGTGGCCACGGC
Source organism: Cymbomonas tetramitiformis (assembly GCA_001247695.2). NCBI lineage: Eukaryota > Viridiplantae > Chlorophyta > Pyramimonadophyceae > Pyramimonadales > Pyramimonadaceae > Cymbomonas > Cymbomonas tetramitiformis. Next base: position 13,840 of record LGRX02026724.1, on the reverse strand, counting down.
GCGGCCGATGTCAGACGCGCACCTGGGAGCGGCCATGATGGCCCCCGGGGCGGCGGCAAAGAAGGTAGAGGAGAGCAAGGTGGCGACGTACGGGGATGTCCGCCCACATCACTTCATCCCCTTTGGGGTGGAGGTGTACGGTGGGCTGGGGCCTGCGGCGTATGGATTTCTTCGGAAGACGCAGCGGCGCTTCAGGGAGCGGCGGTACATGGAGGCGAACGCGGAAGGGGAGAGCAGGTGGATGGCAATGGGGACGAGGACGAGGACGAGGACGAGGAAGCGGCACGTGGCGGGGCGGTGGGCTGGAAGGAGAAGTGGGTCCGGCTGCTTTCTTTCGCGCTTGCACGGGGGGTTGCAGGGCTGATCATCAGGCGGGCTGTAGGGCGATGTCCGGCCGGAAGTGGGTGGCGTTGGGCTAGCGGAGGGCGTGTGGGAGGAGGCATGGGCCCGGACCTGGATCGGGGGGAGGCGGACCGACGGGAAGGGGCGGAGAGGTTGGCACTGATGGACAGAGCGTTGGAGGACGCGTTCGAGGAGACAGACTATGCCACGCAGAATGGGTCTGGCGGTGGGATGCAGGAATCTGAGGGAACGCAGCGTGAGCGGTCTGGGCAGGCTCCCGGTGAGGCAGGCGAGGCAGGCGCGATGGCATCGAGGCTTTTGGAGAGCATGGAGGACGTGCGGCGGGAGGTGGAGCATTTGGGCAATGTGGAGGGTCAACGAGGGGGCACCGCCGAGGCTCGATCTGGAGGGGCACGGGCAGGCATAGGCGGGCTCGGCCAGGCGGCGTCAAGTGTCGAGGATATCTTGAATGAGTGGGGTGATCTTTTATCGCCGGGCCCGGGGAGTGGGATCTGGACTCAGGAGCAGAGTGGGGCCTCGCCGGAGCAAGCAATGGCCTTGGCTGAGGGAGGGGTGGCCACCTTGATGGGGGCGAGCAGGCGGGTGGCCGGCCTTCTTGGGGGGGTTGCTGGCATGGGGGGAACTGATGAGGATGACGGGGGAGATGTGGGGAGGTCCGCGGGTGGAGATGACACACGCCGGGCCCCTCAGAGCCCGGGGGCCCATCCTGGCAGCGATGACCACTTACAACAGGTTGCACGGCATCATACGGCATCTCATCAGCTTCCGTGCCCATCGGGCGAGGTTGCTGGCCGTGCCGGAACTAACAGTGAGCAGCTGTCGGGAAGGCGACGACCGGGTGGTGAACTATCGGCCACCGGGAGGGCTCGGGACACGCAGGCAACTGTGGGGATGGGACCCCAAGTAGGAACAGTGCGGCGTGACAGTTACAGCGCAAGTGTGGAGCGCATTGCTCAAGTTCGCGGCCACCTCGCAAGGCAATCAGCGCAAGGGCTCCAGTCATGGGGAGTTGGTGCTGGGGGTAGAGGGCTAAAGGCGCAAGTCGGTGGCGGATGCGCAAGTTTGGATGAGGGCAACCCAGTTTATCATTCTCAGCCCCTTGGGACAGCGCTTGGGCATTCTGGCCGTGGCGTGGGTGGGCAAGCTCTCTTGAGACCAGGCTGTAGGCGGCAGCGGGGTGATGTGGGATGTGGGCTTGGTGGTGGAGGGGTGGCTCGATTGGCAGAGGTGAGCCGGCTCCAGAGACACAGCAGCAGTGCGCCGGCAAGACAGCCGCAGAGGGGCTCAGGTGGCCCAGTGAGGCTCAGGGAGCAGAGGGGTGGTCTTGCGCGTGGGCTTGGTGGTGGAGATATGGCTTGCGGAGATCGGAGGGCAGGGATGAACCGGCTTCAGGCACAAGGCGGCAGTGCGCTGGCGGTGCAGATGCAGAGGGGCTCGGGTGGCTCAGCGAGGCTTAGGGGGTCCCATTCTTCACTAGTGAGCTCCGGAGAATCCGGATGAGTGTCCCGAAGTGTGTGCTGAATCCTTTGATCCCCGGCGTGGGTACATAGTGCAATCTCCTGTGGGTACGGGGTGCCGAAGGAGTCGCAAGGATAAGCATACACACACACAGCGGGCATTCGCAAGGCATTCAGTGCAAGGGCTTCAGTCACATGGAGTTGGTGGTGGGGGTAGAGGGCTGCAGGCTCAAGTCGGGGGCGGGGGCGCAGGTCCGGAGGAGGTCCAGTTTCTCATTCTCAGCCCCTTGGGGCAGCCCTTGGGGATTCCGTCCGTGACGGGGGTGGGCAAGCTCTCTTGAGACCAGGCTCTAGGGCGGGTAGAGGGTAGCGGGGTGGTACCGAATGTGGGCTTGGTGGTGAAGAGATGGCTCGAGTGGCGGAGATGAGTTGGCTTCAGAGACACAGCAGCAGTGCGCCGGCATGGCAGTCGCAGAGGGGCTCAGGTGGCCCAGTGAGGCTCAGGGAGCAGAGGCGTGGTCCTGCGCGTGAGCTTGGTGGTGGAGATATGGCTCGCGCAGCTCGGGGGGGCAGGGATGAGCCGGCTTCAAGCACAAGACAGCAGTGCGTCGGCGGAGGAGGGGCTCGGGTGGCTCAGTAAGGCTTTAGGGGGTCCCATTCTTCACTAGTAAGCTCCGGAGAATCCGGATAAGTGTCCCGAAGTGTGTGTTGAATCCTTTGATCCCGGGCGTGGGTACATAGTGCAGCCGGTCTTCTGTGGCTACGGGGTGCCAAAGGAGTCGGTCAAAGGATAAGCACACACAACCGATCGTCTGTGACTACGTGGTGCCAAAGGAGTCGGTCAAAAGACAAGCACACACGCGCACACGCACACATTCCGTCAACTCACCGGCATGCGATCTCGCTGCGCTGACACTAGCAGTGATGAAATCTGGCAAGGCCAGCGCCGGGTGGTGAACGGTTGGCCACCAGTAGGGCTGAACTGCGCAATTCTTGAGAAGATGGGGCGATGCCGTGTAGAGCATCGCAGAGTGCTCCGCAGGCTAGATCAACGGTGCACACGCATTGGGCTAGTACAGTATGCATGTGGGGGTGAGGTGGCTGCACACGCTGTGGCAATGGCTCAGAACTCGGAAGACGAGAGTGCACGTCGTCATTTCGCAGTCCCTTGGATGGCCTCTTCAGGATGCCCCGCAAGCCGTGGGTCGGCAGGCTGGTGTTGGTACCACGGGGGACTTAGGGGTGTGCGGAAAGAGCTTGGCGGTCAATTTGTGGCATGCGCGGCTCGAAGGTTGATATCACCTTTGCTGTTTTGGCGGGGTGATACCAGCAGGAGCACGCGGCAGCTGCAAACACGGCCGCATGCTCGATAGCGTGTAAGGGGGGGCTCACTCTATTTAAATCCAGATAAACGTCCAAGTGTGTGCCGAAAGCTTTGATCCCAGGCGTGGGTATATTTATATTTGCAGCCAGATATAGTATATTGGGCAGCCTGGCAGCCCCGCGCACCGCTGTCCCAGGAATCGCTGCAAGGATGAGTACGCGCCCTTCAGCACCCCACAGCTCCTGCGGTGATGCGCAGAGAGCGCACGTGGCCGGCTTGTTCAGAGACGGGGGCTACGGCTCGGTCTGCAGGTGGAGTACGCAGGGCGCCTGCACCCCGCTTCACTACGACCTCCCGCACGGTCTTCTCTGCCAGGTGGGCGTTCCTTTGTTCCCCACAGGCTCGCCGCTCCGTCCACAAGGCGTTGGTTGACTAGTGAGGTCTTGGAGGTGCATGCCAATGGAGTGAGGCCTTGAAGGAGCTGAGGGGCGCCATGCGCTACGCAGGTACGTGGTAGAAAGAGGGTCTGGCTGATGCCCCCGAGCCACCACGACGACCTCTACCCACGTGGGGCCAACTTTCCAGGTCTGCGCAATGTGGAGCGCCAGTCACAGGTACCACACCACATGGATCACCTTGGCACAAGTGTCCGCGGCGCCCCTTGCTGCGAGTGTCTCCAACGCCCTTGCTGCGAGTGTCTCCAACGCCTCTTGCTGCGAGTCTCAGCGCCCAGTGTCTCCGGCGCCTCTTACAGCGCCTCTTGCTGCGAGTGTCTCCAGCGCCCTTGTTAGGAGAGCGCCTCTTGCTTTAGTGTCTCCAGCGCTCTTGCTGCGAGTGTCTCCAGCGCCTCTTGCTGCGAGTGTCTCCAGTGCCCCTTGCTGCGAGCGTCTCCAGCGCCCCTTGCATCGCTTCAAGCACCCTTCTCCCACCCAAAACTGGAGGATCCCGCCACCTTTGCCACACGCCATAGTCACTTATCCTGCTACCCCATTCCAGAGCCTCTTGCTGGACCTCCCCTTGGAGCCATAGTCACTTATCCTGCTACCCCATTCCAGAGCCTCTTGCTTGACCTCCCCTTGGAGCCATAGTCACTTGTCCTGCTACCCCATTCCAGAGCCTCTTGCTTGACCTCCCCTTGGAGCCATAGTCACTTGTCCTGCTAACCCATTCCAGAGCCTCTTGCTGAACCTCCCCTTGGAGCCAGGAGCTCCCTACATTTCCCTCCCAATCAAGCTCCTTATCTTGACCCTCACACATGAGCCCGCCGCCCTGCGTTCACCATTTTGCAAGGTTCCCTCCTTTGGCACCGGATTGTCTTGTAAGAGCGCACGGTGGCACGATGCCGTCTGGACAAGTTTCGCCACGAGGGATGCAATCCGCTGCAATCATTTCTCATTCACCCGGCATGAGGCACCAGGACGGGCCGAGGCAGCTTCGAGCGTCTATATATTTCCAACTTCGCGATGTGTGGAATCCGTCTACATCGGTGATCGGTTGGATTGCGCGAGGGCGATTTTCTGAATGGCAGGTGGATATCTTCCATCCGGACAGCAACGCTTACCCACGCTTTGCGAATGTGACGGCCATCGAGTGCATGCTGGCGGAGGGCGACGCGTTGTTCATCCCGTCCTGCTGGCACGCCCCGCACGCACGCCATGGCAGCGGCAAATGAGTCCCACCTCAGATGAGAGCTCCGCGCCTTTTGTTGCGCATCCGTGGGCCCCGCGATACAAACACGAAACGGGTTGCCAGCTCTCCTCCGCATCACTGTGCTGACAACCAGTCCTTGGCGACAGGTGGCATGAAGTGGAGAGCGTCTCGGGTGAATGCATCTCTGTGAATTTTGTATGCCCCGACCTTGGACCATCCTTCCCTCTCGATCCGTGTACGTGCATTGGTTCTGGACTAGTTTTGCCTCGCCACTTCAGGCTTCGAATTCTGTGACCGGAGCTGGGTTGTCACTGTGTTGCTGTTTCTGAACGCTGGTTGAAGACTGGCCTCACGTAAGATGAGATTCGCACACGCCTTTTTGTTATTGGAGATTGCTGGAGCGGAGAGTGCTTCTTGGGCACTCCCATCTACTGTGCCTCCCACCTTGCTGCTCGTGCCGTCACCCAGGCACACCACGGAGAGCAATCGTTGTTTCAAGCCAAATCTGAGGTTTTTTTGTCTGACCAGGATACTTCGGGGTTCGAAAAACGATTCCCTTCGCCCTCTTGTGGAAGATGAGCAAGCCCCAAGCATGCAATCCAGTGATCCAATACCTTGCCCATCTAAGGGTTTTCACATGTGCACCCGCTACTCCAAACTAATCCAAAGGGAAAACGACTAACTGAGGGGTTTACGGCCGGGTGTGGCAATTGCAGAACTTTCCAGAGGTGGCAGATGCGATCATGCAGTGCAGGCAATACAAGAGCCTGACAACATATCCCATCTTGAAGATGGGCGAGGTGATGGACGAGTTTGAGCGCACGACGGTGAGAGGCTAGTCCGCCTTATTTTCTAAATGATTACTTGATAGGTATCGATGGCATGGGGTTGATCAGACAAGGGGTGAAATAGCAAGACGGGTTTGATTGCAGAATTGAAAGGGAAGTTGTCAGGGCATACTGAAACTTGACTGCGATCCGAATGCGCCCCTTGCTTAGCATTTGTGTGGCCTGTAAGGACGGATATGCCTGAATATTTCTTGATTGTTTTTCAACTTGCTCCTGATGAAAGGCGCATTCTTTTGCTTTCTGTACCAATATTCCGTAAGAACTGTGCTACGTCTCACACGTATGGTTTAAGCCAATAAGCTTCCTGTCCCAAATATTTATTATCGCACAGTCACCGCACAAAAATGGATGATGATTGGAACTAACGATTACTTGGTATTTGGACTTTTTTGGACGCATTCACAGGGCCAAAAACTCCATGGTAGCCTGGATGTCCATCAATTAAATGCTCCTATATTTTGACAGTGATGCGTAATGGCAAGTCGTCGATCGGATTGTAGCGTGTAAGAGCGGCGTGTGCGTATTTATCATATTATAAGAACAGCGCATCTCAAAGTATAAATGTTGGTGTTGAATTGCATTGTTATCGATACCAAGTATTTTTGATGTAAACCATGCATGTCTTCTAATGCCTACGAAGCACAATGCGCCTAGTTGCAGGGAGATTAGAATGTCGACATCCGAAATCCTCGAATTGATGTTGCCTTTATGCATTCGAATTTGGGCCTCGCAAATTTTGCCTCGATTGACAGATTTTCGAAATGCCAAGGGAAGGTGTTGATGTTGCAATTTGTATCCTATGACTATAGAACTACTTCTAGGCGATGCAAGTTCCCCGGTTATGATGGTTGCGCTGGATGGTGTATAAACGAAAATACCGTGTTAAAGAACGTTGTAATCATCGGTCGGAGCAGGTCACGCGCGGGCGTTCCAAAGAATGAACGTAAGCGTCATTTGTACGACAAGGCTATCTTCAAACGCATCGCGGTGTTTGTCTTGTCGCTCAACAACGCGGGGGCGGAGGCGGAATCGAAATATGGCATGGTGGTATTGGTGCATTTGCATATGTGCATGCATACACGCGCATAGCCTGTACCGCGCTACGGTTTGCCTGATATAAGTGGCGAGACTACGTAATATATATCAACGGTGCGTGCCGAGGTGCCATGCTATACTAGAATACCCGTAAGTATGGATTCCCACAAATGAAAATCCAAGTGCCCAACATATTCACTTAAGCCCGTCATGCCACAAAACACGGAGTTCCCCGGCATTATAGATAAGTGGACTGCCGCCGCGGCTTCCCTTGATATTGATGATACGGGTGCGACGGTTCGTGAGCAGCGACACATGCAGCGACACGAACATAATGGCTCAAATCATAGCAACAAATCTGTTGAAACGTCCAAGCGGCTCAAGGACGAAGGATAAGCTGAGATGATGAAATTCACCGAGTGTTTAATTAGCGTATTATTAATTAGGAACTACGAAATCCGAAATGATGATGACCGCCGGGCTGCGCGTGGCACGGCGAAGGCGAGAAGTGACAGTGAAGCGTGGATCCACTACCCCTCGTGTGGGGGAGAAAGTTTGGGCCATGTTTGGATCAATTTTTTGCCGAGAAATGCTTTTCATAAAAATCTCGAGAAATTTGGGTAGGTTTTGCGAAATATCGAGAAATATGGTCAATATCCAAAAGAAATATGTGAGAGAAATAGGCGCGAATTTTCGGAAGAATTCGACGAGAAATTGAGGGGAAATATGAGAAACATGCTAAATTTGGTAAAACTTGGCTGATAAAGTTCTCGAAAAACATACGGGAAATTACGAAAAACTCGAGAAATACGCGAAAGAAATTTCCGGGTGGTTGCCGGGCATTGCACGTTCGCGACATCGGCTAATTCTGTGTGGTCGTCGGCTCGTCGCAACAGTGGTGTGGTTGTCACTAGCCTTACTTTCTCGGCTGCTAGTTACTGGAAATGACTTACATAGCTCAAAGAAAGACTGCGTGAGACACACGTAAAACGGTCGTGGACACAACTGCAAGTGATTATTCAGATAGAATAATATATAATATAGCGGTGAGTGTTGTGGCGTTTACGGTGTCACGAGTATGGTATACCAGATCCATCACTCTGACTGCGTCATCTGTGACAACCCGAAAGGCAGATTTTAGCACTCAGAGTTGAGCGTGGCGTTGTCTCTTGGTGGGTGGTGCCATAGTTAGGTGTTCGGTTTGTCTCAAAGGGAGTCCAGATTCGGTGGAAGCGAAAGAGAGATGCTAAGTAGGTTGTTGAGAGCTGCGGTCAATTATTGTGGATCTCAACATAAGATCCTCCAATAGCCTCGGGAACGAAAGGAGCGAACAACGTTCTGAACGTACGTTGGATGTTCCACACGAACGTTCTTTCCCGTTAGGTTATCTAAAACCCGGGTTATAACCCATAAAGCAGCGGCCAACTTATAACCTGTTATTAAACCTCGGGCTTTATTGCTTCAGGTTGTGTATTAAAAACCCCCAGGTTATAACCCATAAAACTGTGGCCAACTTATAACATGTCATAGGATATAGAGGATATAGACAACCTAGCGTTCCCGGAGGTAAGGGCGTGAACACCAAAAGGTCAACTTGATATGAGCGAATGGAGGTCGCGAAACACATTGCACGAGTGCAAAAGAGAACAAAGGATGTGTCAAGCATGAACGTAATGGTGCGACAAAGGGCAGCTTTGTGCCACTTGGTGGCTAGTGGTGTGATAAAACATCTTACGACGTTACGAGCGGCATTGTCAGTAGCAGGTTTCTTAGATACATGATGTGGGCAACCGAACTTGTCGATGCCCAAGGGGGTGAGTACATGCGCGTAGTTGCATTGCGTTGAGTAGAAAGCCAAGGTAGTTGAAGGATTTGTGATGTCTATTTGAGGAGGGAAGCGCTTGTCCAAGGCAGAAATAGCTGGGGACATTGGCGTACGTAGACAAGAGTAGATATCGTTGCACCTAAATCCTCCGAAATATCTTCTAGTTTACGTTTACTGCTCATGACTTTACTGCGTTTAGGTTATTTATTTCAGAAACTCTTGGTTTGCGGCCGGTTTGTAAGGAGGTTCAAACAATGAAGCTCCACCCACCCTGTTCGGTCGATCGTCAATGACTTCTCGAGTATTGCGATTCGCCGGTCGAGGTTTTGACCAGTGGAAAGCTGAGTTCGGGGGCTACAATAATCAATAGTGGCATGTTGGGCGATTCTTAAAATTCCGGACGCTACGATCGCCCGTGTGAAGCGTCTGCCCTACACTATGACGGTCAAAACCCCAGCGACAAATACACATCCGAAATCCGGGTGGAGCCCGCTACTGGAATATCCTAGTTCACCAGGTATCAGAAACTCCCGAACTGTGTGGATAAACTCCTAAGATAAATAAACCCTAAGCTAGATATACCCGGAACGGTCTCGGACGGTTTCGGAGTCTAGCCTACCTGTGACACGGCGTGTGTCACAGCACGAAACTATATATCCGAGTCAGCAGTCCAGTGTTGGCCTAGGAGTCTATCATAGGGGCCTGCACCGGGACTCCCGGTCAGGGCTGCCTATACAGATTTCAGCACACCACCCCAGCACTGTGGGTGGTGACTGTCTAGGAGAGTCAGATAATGTAAGATAAGTCAGGGCAGGAGTCAGGTTGACAGACCCAACTGCTAATCCAACTGTGCAATTCTGAAACACAAATTGGAAACCCTCTAGCTAGCACAGGTGCAGAAACCTACGGGCATTGTGCACCCGCTAAACAACTGAAAAACACCGAGCTAGCAAGCCAGAATATAACTTGTAGATGTCAAAAGCAAAAACATAAACCAGAAAAATTGTTGAAGTCACCGGAGTTCCGCACACCACCATGTTGGTGTGCATCCAGAGTGAACAAGAAGTCAATCGACAGCACCAAAGTAGTCAGCGGTGGCCTCATTTAAGTCCGAGCCGAAGGGAGGATTCCCGAAAGGACGTCTCTCATGTAGAGCCACACCGTAAAAGAAGGCCATGTCGAAACTCAAAACTGCCTGAGCAAGGTCCTGAAAGAGGTCAGGGGGCTCAGGCGGCCCAAGCGGTGGCACATTGTCAGCCACAAAGAAACCCTGAGCCGGGATCACCGATTCAACAAATTCATTCGTGGAGAAAATTGACGGAGTCCCCCAATCGAGATCACCACCAGGCGAAGGCAATCCCGCAGCCGACTGAGCGTCGGGCACGGCAGCCACCCCCATGATCGAGATGCAAAGAACGAGGGAAAGGAGGAAAGGAATCCCCCACGGCCCAACCGTGGCAGGAAAGCCCCAGGGCGGCTTCCCACAACCGTAGGTCCTCTGGTTGTCCACGGGTGGTCCGGACACATGATTAGCCGACGGAGGGGAACCCCGCGGCTTCAGCCTGAAGCTGCCGTCGGCAAAGTCCTCGTAGTCGTCGGTGTCGTAGCCGGTGAGGTCAACCGGCGCGATGGCGGCGTGGTTGACAGTCTGAACGAACCCAGCAGGGAACTCACCGCCCGTCGTGGCAGTCACCCGCGCCGATTGAAGCGGCATGGGCTTTACTTCCTCCACCTGCGATACAGGCATAGCAGGGGCCGGCACGGCGGATGCCGATGCCGCCGCACCACCTGCCGGGACCTGCTCCTCCGGCATGATCCCCGCTGCCGCGGGGCCGTACACCAGAAGAGCCGATGCATGCGGCTCGAGAACCGCCTGTGGCGGGAATGACGCGTGGGTGTAATGTACCTTGCAGTTCGCCGCGGCATGGACCTCCGCGGCGAGATTGTCCAGCCGCTGATGAATGTCGTCACCCGCGGGCTCGTCGGCAGGCGGCTGCGGCTCCACCGTGAAGTCGTAAGCGGACACGTCGATCCCGCCCACCGCACCCGCACAGAGTACCGCAGGCGGCCCGTACGTAGATGCCGCAGTGGCAAAAGCCTCAGCCCCATCATCCGCCGCCTGCTGGAACAGGGCACACATGGCCAATGCACGCACCCCCTCCGCGTCCTCCTCGTCGATGGGAATGCAGAATGCCGCGGCCGAGTGCGGGGGATGCTGACGCCCGCCCAACGGACAGTCGCGGTAGAAGTGGTACTGCTCACCTTTTCCCGCCTTTCTTGCACCTCCCGCAAAAGGGCTTCGCCTTCTGGTCGTCACGGTCGAAACCGACCGCAGGCAACGGGTGCGTGCCGACACGGAATCCCCGCTGCGCACCGCGCTGCTGCTGCTGCCGCTGCTGCCGGTGCGGCTGCTGCCGCTGCTGCTGCGCCGGTGGCGCGTCCGTCCCGCGCTGCTGCCGCAGCAAGGCCTGAAGCTCGTTGATCTTGTCGAGGAGGGCGCCGTACTCCGTGCTGGAGAGCTGCGCAGAGATGCCGCTCTTGCCCGAAACCGCCTTCCCCGTCCCCGTCTGCGCCCAAGCCTGATAGATCTCCACCACAAGGGAGCGGAGAGATGCCAAGGAGACATGCGCGAGGTCGGCCGCGAGAGGATACCGCACCTTGACCGCGGTGTAAAACACCGGGTCCAGCCTGTTGTACAGGGAGAGCTTCCTGGTCTCCTCGGTGGGCGTCCAGTCCGTAGCTTTGTTATCCCGCACCAGACGCTGTTCCCGAGCCAAGATGGGCTGCGGGTCAGCGTCTGCGGGATAACGTAACGCGGCGTGCTCCTCCTGGTGCGATTCACGCAGCACAACCGGCACAAAGCCCTTGATGATGTCCACAAGAGCTCGCCGTTCATCACGGTCAGACGAAGCGTCGGTGCCAGTCAACCAGACGTAGGCGTTGCTGTGCTTCTCGACAACCAGAGCCAGAACGTCGTAGAGCAAGCCGTTGACCTTGGTCGCCACACGAGCCAGAGGGTCGTCGAGGTCAACGAGGATGCCAGCTCCAGCCCAGCCGAATGAAACTCCGTACGCAGCTGCACCACCAGCTCGGAGAGGAGGCCAGCGTCGTCCGTACCCCTGAAGTGGTGCTTCTTGTCACCAAGGACATCCTCGCGGATACCCTTGGCCCATTGGCGGTGAAGACGCTCCCTGTAGATGTCGTCGACCAGCCAGCTCTGCTTCTGCAAGTACTTCCTGGTCGCCACGTCTGCACCTTCGTTGGAAGTCGGAGCGGGGGTCGGAACAGTTGGCGTACGCACCGTCGGACTGTTCCGAACCCCGTCGAATAGCCTCAGTGAGACGTCGATGTCACTGCCCCTGTCTAGGGACTTCTTCGCTCGGGTCAACATGCCCATACTCTGAAAAGCCAGAGGGGAGGTGGTACGCAGTCGCGCGGTTGGGTGTGGTAGCGGAAAAATGGTAATGCCCAGCAGCGAAGAGGAGCGAAAAGAGCGGAGCGGCGAGGGGCACTCGAAGATGCCGTCGAAGTCGAAGGTGTCGCGAACACCAGCCCAAAAAACACTAACCAGCAGGGCCAGTGCCGGTGCGAAACTGAATATGAACATTGCTAGGACTAGTCCGTAACGAGGCGCAGTCCCCATGGCCGCCACTCCCAGACGCTTACCGCAAACAACTCATACCATAATACCTAGTCGCACCCAAACGCGCCCGTGCGCACCATCTCTCCAAGCGGCCGTTTGGCCAATCATGGCCAAATCAGCAAGTGGAATAAAAGCGTGGATGGGGCCACGACCTACTGGAATATCCTAGTTCACCAGATATCAGAAACTCCCGAACTGTGTGGATAAACTCCTTGCTGGATTCAGTGCACCGTAGGTCATAACTTGCATCACTCCGTTCGACTGTACCAGTACTCGTACAGTACTTGGTGACAGATACCTAGGTCACAGATGCATTATATATTCGCTTATCTTGATAATCAGTTTACACTTGTATGAGAATTATTCAGTAACCACCCGATATATTACGGTTTAATATATCTCACAGGTTATGGGGTATCACCCCGCTTTTATCACTGCTGACTTTGCCATGATTGGCTAAACTTTTCCGCTTGGCGGGGCGTTGGGGCCTCGCTAGGTGTTGAATTGGCAATTCTAGAGCGTGCGGCTTGCGCAACCGTGCGGTGAGGTTTTGGATTGGAACTTTCGGCTTATTCTACGAGTGTCTGCGTTGGAATTTGTTTTTGACTGGGCTTGATCGCCCTTGTCGACATCTCCTTGGCCGCCGCATCTTCGACTTCGTTGGTTTCGTTCGACCCCTTTCGACCTCCCACTCCGTAACTGCATTGCCGGCGCTCGCCAACCCACAATTTGCACCTCGCCTTTTCCCCAACGCCCCTCCTATCGGAATTTATTCTGATGACTTCATCTTCAGTTGGTACACCGGCTGTGGGCGCTAGGATGCGCCTAGATTCTATTTTTGCTAGAAACGTGGGTGCTCGCTATAGGAGCACTCCGCAGTCAGCGCAAGTTGCCCTTGCCGCTGCTGACAAAACACGTGGCAACGCCGTTTTACAGTCGTTTTGGGACATTGACGTTGTGAAACGTGTTGCGAAGGACACCTTAGGTACCAAGGCGTCTTCGTTTTCCGGAATTGAACCACATCGTCAACTCCTTTGGGACTCTTTGGTGACTGCGTTGGAGGCTTCGTTTGTCACCACCAAGGACACCGCCAACGAGGACATCTTTGACCCAGGGTAGAAGTCTTACCGTGGCGGGCCGGCCCGGGGCCGCAGAAGCTCGCTCCGGGCCGAAACCGGGCCGAAGGGGCTTTCGCCCCCGGGCCGCACAAAAATATGAGCCGGCCAAACTTCGGCCAAAAATATAGGCATTTATGCTACTTTTTATCAAACCCCCATACTTAATTTCAAAATTTCGCGCCTGCGGCGGGCATTGTTCTTCCTTGACCGTTTTGGCCGAAAGCGGGCCAGCGGAAATATAGTTTACGGGCCGTAAAGAAATTTGGAAGACTTCTACCCTGCTTTGACCTCGTGGACGTCACCAAAGAGGTTCACCCGATCTTCAACGACATTTTACTTTGTGCATTGGTGTCTATGACGACTCCCCACTCTCCAGCTCGAAGGTTGGTTGACGCTTCGGCTCGAATTTCTCCGCGCGACGGTAAGCGCGCGCTCCTGGATGGCTACTGCCCCGCCGACATTGTGGTAGGACCAAATCGACGATTTGGTCCTACCACCATTGTTCCGATAATTTAATTGGCCATCTCCCGTGATTTGTGGTGTCTAACCAATGAAAGGTGGTATATATAGGTCCCTG
>LGRX02026723.1:0-27583 GCA_001247695.2 Cymbomonas tetramitiformis | reverse complement strand
CAGATGAGAGCTCCGCGCCTTTTGTTGCGCATCCGTGGGCCCCGCGATACAAACACGAAACGGGTTGCCAGCTCTCCTCCGCATCACTGTGCTGACAACCAGTCCTTGGCGACAGGTGGCATGAAGTGGAGAGCGTCTCGGGTGAATGCATCTCTGTGAATTTTGTATGCCCCGACCTTGGACCATCCTTCCCTCTCGATCCGTGTACGTGCATTGGTTCTGGACTAGTTTTGCCTCGCCACTTCAGGCTTCGAATTCTGTGACCGGAGCTGGGTTGTCACTGTGTTGCTGTTTCTGAACGCTGGTTGAAGACTGGCCTCACGTAAGATGAGATTCGCACACGCCTTTTTGTTATTGGAGATTGCTGGAGCGGAGAGTGCTTCTTGGGCACTCCCATCTACTGTGCCTCCCACCTTGCTGCTCGTGCCGTCACCCAGGCACACCACGGAGAGCAATCGTTGTTTCAAGCCAAATCTGAGGTTTTTTTGTCTGACCAGGATACTTCGGGGTTCGAAAAACGATTCCCTTCGCCCTCTTGTGGAAGATGAGCAAGCCCCAAGCATGCAATCCAGTGATCCAATACCTTGCCCATCTAAGGGTTTTCACATGTGCACCCGCTACTCCAAACTAATCCAAAGGGAAAACGACTAACTGAGGGGTTTACGGCCGGGTGTGGCAATTGCAGAACTTTCCAGAGGTGGCAGATGCGATCATGCAGTGCAGGCAATACAAGAGCCTGACAACATATCCCATCTTGAAGATGGGCGAGGTGATGGACGAGTTTGAGCGCACGACGGTGAGAGGCTAGTCCGCCTTATTTTCTAAATGATTACTTGATAGGTATCGATGGCATGGGGTTGATCAGACAAGGGGTGAAATAGCAAGACGGGTTTGATTGCAGAATTGAAAGGGAAGTTGTCAGGGCATACTGAAACTTGACTGCGATCCGAATGCGCCCCTTGCTTAGCATTTGTGTGGCCTGTAAGGACGGATATGCCTGAATATTTCTTGATTGTTTTTCAACTTGCTCCTGATGAAAGGCGCATTCTTTTGCTTTCTGTACCAATATTCCGTAAGAACTGTGCTACGTCTCACACGTATGGTTTAAGCCAATAAGCTTCCTGTCCCAAATATTTATTATCGCACAGTCACCGCACAAAAATGGATGATGATTGGAACTAACGATTACTTGGTATTTGGACTTTTTTGGACGCATTCACAGGGCCAAAAACTCCATGGTAGCCTGGATGTCCATCAATTAAATGCTCCTATATTTTGACAGTGATGCGTAATGGCAAGTCGTCGATCGGATTGTAGCGTGTAAGAGCGGCGTGTGCGTATTTATCATATTATAAGAACAGCGCATCTCAAAGTATAAATGTTGGTGTTGAATTGCATTGTTATCGATACCAAGTATTTTTGATGTAAACCATGCATGTCTTCTAATGCCTACGAAGCACAATGCGCCTAGTTGCAGGGAGATTAGAATGTCGACATCCGAAATCCTCGAATTGATGTTGCCTTTATGCATTCGAATTTGGGCCTCGCAAATTTTGCCTCGATTGACAGATTTTCGAAATGCCAAGGGAAGGTGTTGATGTTGCAATTTGTATCCTATGACTATAGAACTACTTCTAGGCGATGCAAGTTCCCCGGTTATGATGGTTGCGCTGGATGGTGTATAAACGAAAATACCGTGTTAAAGAACGTTGTAATCATCGGTCGGAGCAGGTCACGCGCGGGCGTTCCAAAGAATGAACGTAAGCGTCATTTGTACGACAAGGCTATCTTCAAACGCATCGCGGTGTTTGTCTTGTCGCTCAACAACGCGGGGGCGGAGGCGGAATCGAAATATGGCATGGTGGTATTGGTGCATTTGCATATGTGCATGCATACACGCGCATAGCCTGTACCGCGCTACGGTTTGCCTGATATAAGTGGCGAGACTACGTAATATATATCAACGGTGCGTGCCGAGGTGCCATGCTATACTAGAATACCCGTAAGTATGGATTCCCACAAATGAAAATCCAAGTGCCCAACATATTCACTTAAGCCCGTCATGCCACAAAACACGGAGTTCCCCGGCATTATAGATAAGTGGACTGCCGCCGCGGCTTCCCTTGATATTGATGATACGGGTGCGACGGTTCGTGAGCAGCGACACATGCAGCGACACGAACATAATGGCTCAAATCATAGCAACAAATCTGTTGAAACGTCCAAGCGGCTCAAGGACGAAGGATAAGCTGAGATGATGAAATTCACCGAGTGTTTAATTAGCGTATTATTAATTAGGAACTACGAAATCCGAAATGATGATGACCGCCGGGCTGCGCGTGGCACGGCGAAGGCGAGAAGTGACAGTGAAGCGTGGATCCACTACCCCTCGTGTGGGGGAGAAAGTTTGGGCCATGTTTGGATCAATTTTTTGCCGAGAAATGCTTTTCATAAAAA
This sequence comes from Cymbomonas tetramitiformis, assembly GCA_001247695.2. NCBI lineage: Eukaryota > Viridiplantae > Chlorophyta > Pyramimonadophyceae > Pyramimonadales > Pyramimonadaceae > Cymbomonas > Cymbomonas tetramitiformis. The sequence continues at coordinate 25,126 of LGRX02026723.1, read as the reverse complement.
TCTCGAGAAATTTGGGTAGGTTTTGCGAAATATCGAGAAATATGGTCAATATCCAAAAGAAATATGTGAGAGAAATAGGCGCGAATTTTCGGAAGAATTCGACGAGAAATTGAGGGGAAATATGAGAAACATGCTAAATTTGGTAAAACTTGGCTGATAAAGTTCTCGAAAAACATACGGGAAATTACGAAAAACTCGAGAAATACGCGAAAGAAATTTCCGGGTGGTTGCCGGGCATTGCACGTTCGCGACATCGGCTAATTCTGTGTGGTCGTCGGCTCGTCGCAACAGTGGTGTGGTTGTCACTAGCCTTACTTTCTCGGCTGCTAGTTACTGGAAATGACTTACATAGCTCAAAGAAAGACTGCGTGAGACACACGTAAAACGGTCGTGGACACAACTGCAAGTGATTATTCAGATAGAATAATATATAATATAGCGGTGAGTGTTGTGGCGTTTACGGTGTCACGAGTATGGTATACCAGATCCATCACTCTGACTGCGTCATCTGTGACAACCCGAAAGGCAGATTTTAGCACTCAGAGTTGAGCGTGGCGTTGTCTCTTGGTGGGTGGTGCCATAGTTAGGTGTTCGGTTTGTCTCAAAGGGAGTCCAGATTCGGTGGAAGCGAAAGAGAGATGCTAAGTAGGTTGTTGAGAGCTGCGGTCAATTATTGTGGATCTCAACATAAGATCCTCCAATAGCCTCGGGAACGAAAGGAGCGAACAACGTTCTGAACGTACGTTGGATGTTCCACACGAACGTTCTTTCCCGTTAGGTTATCTAAAACCCGGGTTATAACCCATAAAGCAGCGGCCAACTTATAACCTGTTATTAAACCTCGGGCTTTATTGCTTCAGGTTGTGTATTAAAAACCCCCAGGTTATAACCCATAAAACTGTGGCCAACTTATAACATGTCATAGGATATAGAGGATATAGACAACCTAGCGTTCCCGGAGGTAAGGGCGTGAACACCAAAAGGTCAACTTGATATGAGCGAATGGAGGTCGCGAAACACATTGCACGAGTGCAAAAGAGAACAAAGGATGTGTCAAGCATGAACGTAATGGTGCGACAAAGGGCAGCTTTGTGCCACTTGGTGGCTAGTGGTGTGATAAAACATCTTACGACGTTACGAGCGGCATTGTCAGTAGCAGGTTTCTTAGATACATGATGTGGGCAACCGAACTTGTCGATGCCCAAGGGGGTGAGTACATGCGCGTAGTTGCATTGCGTTGAGTAGAAAGCCAAGGTAGTTGAAGGATTTGTGATGTCTATTTGAGGAGGGAAGCGCTTGTCCAAGGCAGAAATAGCTGGGGACATTGGCGTACGTAGACAAGAGTAGATATCGTTGCACCTAAATCCTCCGAAATATCTTCTAGTTTACGTTTACTGCTCATGACTTTACTGCGTTTAGGTTATTTATTTCAGAAACTCTTGGTTTGCGGCCGGTTTGTAAGGAGGTTCAAACAATGAAGCTCCACCCACCCTGTTCGGTCGATCGTCAATGACTTCTCGAGTATTGCGATTCGCCGGTCGAGGTTTTGACCAGTGGAAAGCTGAGTTCGGGGGCTACAATAATCAATAGTGGCATGTTGGGCGATTCTTAAAATTCCGGACGCTACGATCGCCCGTGTGAAGCGTCTGCCCTACACTATGACGGTCAAAACCCCAGCGACAAATACACATCCGAAATCCGGGTGGAGCCCGCTACTGGAATATCCTAGTTCACCAGGTATCAGAAACTCCCGAACTGTGTGGATAAACTCCTAAGATAAATAAACCCTAAGCTAGATATACCCGGAACGGTCTCGGACGGTTTCGGAGTCTAGCCTACCTGTGACACGGCGTGTGTCACAGCACGAAACTATATATCCGAGTCAGCAGTCCAGTGTTGGCCTAGGAGTCTATCATAGGGGCCTGCACCGGGACTCCCGGTCAGGGCTGCCTATACAGATTTCAGCACACCACCCCAGCACTGTGGGTGGTGACTGTCTAGGAGAGTCAGATAATGTAAGATAAGTCAGGGCAGGAGTCAGGTTGACAGACCCAACTGCTAATCCAACTGTGCAATTCTGAAACACAAATTGGAAACCCTCTAGCTAGCACAGGTGCAGAAACCTACGGGCATTGTGCACCCGCTAAACAACTGAAAAACACCGAGCTAGCAAGCCAGAATATAACTTGTAGATGTCAAAAGCAAAAACATAAACCAGAAAAATTGTTGAAGTCACCGGAGTTCCGCACACCACCATGTTGGTGTGCATCCAGAGTGAACAAGAAGTCAATCGACAGCACCAAAGTAGTCAGCGGTGGCCTCATTTAAGTCCGAGCCGAAGGGAGGATTCCCGAAAGGACGTCTCTCATGTAGAGCCACACCGTAAAAGAAGGCCATGTCGAAACTCAAAACTGCCTGAGCAAGGTCCTGAAAGAGGTCAGGGGGCTCAGGCGGCCCAAGCGGTGGCACATTGTCAGCCACAAAGAAACCCTGAGCCGGGATCACCGATTCAACAAATTCATTCGTGGAGAAAATTGACGGAGTCCCCCAATCGAGATCACCACCAGGCGAAGGCAATCCCGCAGCCGACTGAGCGTCGGGCACGGCAGCCACCCCCATGATCGAGATGCAAAGAACGAGGGAAAGGAGGAAAGGAATCCCCCACGGCCCAACCGTGGCAGGAAAGCCCCAGGGCGGCTTCCCACAACCGTAGGTCCTCTGGTTGTCCACGGGTGGTCCGGACACATGATTAGCCGACGGAGGGGAACCCCGCGGCTTCAGCCTGAAGCTGCCGTCGGCAAAGTCCTCGTAGTCGTCGGTGTCGTAGCCGGTGAGGTCAACCGGCGCGATGGCGGCGTGGTTGACAGTCTGAACGAACCCAGCAGGGAACTCACCGCCCGTCGTGGCAGTCACCCGCGCCGATTGAAGCGGCATGGGCTTTACTTCCTCCACCTGCGATACAGGCATAGCAGGGGCCGGCACGGCGGATGCCGATGCCGCCGCACCACCTGCCGGGACCTGCTCCTCCGGCATGATCCCCGCTGCCGCGGGGCCGTACACCAGAAGAGCCGATGCATGCGGCTCGAGAACCGCCTGTGGCGGGAATGACGCGTGGGTGTAATGTACCTTGCAGTTCGCCGCGGCATGGACCTCCGCGGCGAGATTGTCCAGCCGCTGATGAATGTCGTCACCCGCGGGCTCGTCGGCAGGCGGCTGCGGCTCCACCGTGAAGTCGTAAGCGGACACGTCGATCCCGCCCACCGCACCCGCACAGAGTACCGCAGGCGGCCCGTACGTAGATGCCGCAGTGGCAAAAGCCTCAGCCCCATCATCCGCCGCCTGCTGGAACAGGGCACACATGGCCAATGCACGCACCCCCTCCGCGTCCTCCTCGTCGATGGGAATGCAGAATGCCGCGGCCGAGTGCGGGGGATGCTGACGCCCGCCCAACGGACAGTCGCGGTAGAAGTGGTACTGCTCACCTTTTCCCGCTTTCTTTCACCTCCCGCAAAAGGGCTTCGCCTTCTGGTCGTCACGGTCGAAACCGACTGCAGGCAGCGGGTGCGTGCCGACACGGAATCCCCGCTGCGTACCGCGCTGCTGCTGCCGCCGTTGCTGACGCTGCGGCTGCTGCCGCTGCTTCTGCGCCGGCGGTGCGTCCGCCCCGCGTTGCCGCCGTAGCAAGTCTTGAAGCTCGTTGATCTTGTCGAGGAGGGCGCCGTACTCGGTGCTGGAGAGCTGCGCGGAGATGCCGCTCTTGCCCGAGACTGCCTTCCCCGCCCCCGTCTGCGCCCAAGCCTGATAGATCTCCACCACAAGGGAGCGGAGAGACGCCAAGGAGACATGCGCGAGATCGGCCGCGAGAGGATACCGCACCTTGACCGCATTGTAGAACACTGGGTCCAGCCGGTTGTACAGCGAGAGCTTCCTGGTCTCCTCGGTGGGCGTCCAGTCCGTAGCTTTGTTATCCCGCACCAGACGCTGTTCCCGAGCCAAGATGGGCTGCGGGTCAGCGTCTGCGGGATAACGTAACGCGGCGTGCTCCTCCTGGTGCGATTCACGTAGCGCAACCGGCACACAGCCCTTGATGATGTCCACAAGAGCTCGCCGTCCATCACGGTCAGACGAAGCGTCGGTGCCAGTCAACCAGACGTAGGCGTTGCTGTGCTTCTCGACAACCAGAGCCAGAACGTCGTAGAGCAAGCCGTTGACCTTGGTCACCACACGAGCCAGAGGGTCGTCGAGGTCAAAGGATGCCAGCTCCAGCCCAGCCGAATGAAACTCCGTACGCAGCTGCACCACCAGCTCGGAGAGGAGGCCAGCGTCGTCCGTACCCCTGAAGTGGTGCTTCTTGTCACCAAGGACATCCTCGCGGATACCCTTGGCCCATTGGCGGTGAAGACGCTCCCTGTAGATGTCGTCGACCAGCCAGCTCTGCTTCTGCAAGTACTTCCTGGTCGCCACGTCTGCACCTTCGTTGGAAGTCGGAGCGGGGGTCGGAACAGTTGGCGTACGCACCGTCGGACTGTTCCGAACCCCGTCGAATAGCCTCAGTGAGACGTCGATGTCACTGCCCCTGTCTAGGGACTTCTTCGCTCGGGTCAACATGCCCATACTCTGAAAAGCCAGAGGGGAGGTGGTACGCAGTCGCGCGGTTGGGTGTGGTAGCGGAAAAATGGTAATGCCCAGCAGCGAAGAGGAGCGAAAAGAGCGGAGCGGCGAGGGGCACTCGAAGATGCCGTCGAAGTCGAAGGTGTCGCGAACACCAGCCCAAAAAACACTAACCAGCAGGGCCAGTGCCGGTGCGAAACTGAATATGAACATTGCTAGGACTAGTCCGTAACGAGGCGCAGTCCCCATGGCCGCCACTCCCAGACGCTTACCGCAAACAACTCATACCATAATACCTAGTCGCACCCAAACGCGCCCGTGCGCACCATCTCTCCAAGCGGCCGTTTGGCCAATCATGGCCAAATCAGCAAGTGGAATAAAAGCGTGGATGGGGCCACGACCTACTGGAATATCCTAGTTCACCAGATATCAGAAACTCCCGAACTGTGTGGATAAACTCCTTGCTGGATTCAGTGCACCGTAGGTCATAACTTGCATCACTCCGTTCGACTGTACCAGTACTCGTACAGTACTTGGTGACAGATACCTAGGTCACAGATGCATTATATATTCGCTTATCTTGATAATCAGTTTACACTTGTATGAGAATTATTCAGTAACCACCCGATATATTACGGTTTAATATATCTCACAGGTTATGGGGTATCACCCCGCTTTTATCACTGCTGACTTTGCCATGATTGGCTAAACTTTTCCGCTTGGCGGGGCGTTGGGGCCTCGCTAGGTGTTGAATTGGCAATTCTAGAGCGTGCGGCTTGCGCAACCGTGCGGTGAGGTTTTGGATTGGAACTTTCGGCTTATTCTACGAGTGTCTGCGTTGGAATTTGTTTTTGACTGGGCTTGATCGCCCTTGTCGACATCTCCTTGGCCGCCGCATCTTCGACTTCGTTGGTTTCGTTCGACCCCTTTCGACCTCCCACTCCGTAACTGCATTGCCGGCGCTCGCCAACCCACAATTTGCACCTCGCCTTTTCCCCAACGCCCCTCCTATCGGAATTTATTCTGATGACTTCATCTTCAGTTGGTACACCGGCTGTGGGCGCTAGGATGCGCCTAGATTCTATTTTTGCTAGAAACGTGGGTGCTCGCTATAGGAGCACTCCGCAGTCAGCGCAAGTTGCCCTTGCCGCTGCTGACAAAACACGTGGCAACGCCGTTTTACAGTCGTTTTGGGACATTGACGTTGTGAAACGTGTTGCGAAGGACACCTTAGGTACCAAGGCGTCTTCGTTTTCCGGAATTGAACCACATCGTCAACTCCTTTGGGACTCTTTGGTGACTGCGTTGGAGGCTTCGTTTGTCACCACCAAGGACACCGCCAACGAGGACATCTTTGACCCAGGGTAGAAGTCTTACCGTGGCGGGCCGGCCCGGGGCCGCAGAAGCTCGCTCCGGGCCGAAACCGGGCCGAAGGGGCTTTCGCCCCCGGGCCGCACAAAAATATGAGCCGGCCAAACTTCGGCCAAAAATATAGGCATTTTATGCCACTTTTATCAAACCCCCATACTTAATTTCAAAATTTCGCGCCTGCGGCGGGCATTGTTCTTCCTTGACCGTTTTGGCCGAAAGCGGGCCAGCGGAAATATAGTTTACGGGCCGTAAAGAAATTTGGAAGACTTCTACCCTGCTTTGACCTCGTGGACGTCACCAAAGAGGTTCACCCGATCTTCAACGACATTTTACTTTGTGCATTGGTGTCTATGACGACTCCCCACTCTCCAGCTCGAAGGTTGGTTGACGCTTCGGCTCGAATTTCTCCGCGCGACGGTAAGCGCGCGCTCCTGGATGGCTACTGCCCCGCCGACATTGTGGTAGGACCAAATCGACGATTTGGTCCTACCACGAGGACCATTGTTCCGATAATTTAATTGGCCATCTCCCGTGATTTGTGGTGTCTAACCAATGAAAGGTGGTATATATAGGTCCTGTATTAATTCATTTGAAAGCTGGTTTGGCCTATATCCATCCCATATATCCATGACGAACGCATTTCAAACCTCTACAATCAAATGTTTCAAAACGGATTTTTTGGAACATTCAAAATGTTTCAAATTAGTGACTCATCTTCAATAATTTTTTACCAATCATATATCAACACTACACCTGCGCGGATACCATCAAATTGAACCTATACATATGTCCCAATCATATTTGGGCGGTAGGCCCGGTCGGAATGCATATATTGGCTCGTTGGCTCGTTGGCTTCCCCGCTCTAATATATTGGCTCGTTGGTTTCCTCCCTAAAACAGTGGTCACGCGAGCTGACCAGCCAGCCAGGATCATAGTTGGTTGCTAGAGGGCATATATCGCAAGGTTGGTGTGTGCGGCACATTAAATCTTCAAGTATATATGTATTGCGAATTTCTGAAAGTCTAACATCATCCAAATATCTTATTTTTCGACTGGCGTGTACATTTTAGAATGGATGAATGCCAATTTCTAAAGTCCGAAATTCACTAAATTCGGGATTTGCATTGTGTCGAACATGCGTCATGCTGAAATAGAGCGGAAATGATGATGAGGGTGCGAAGTAACCGATTCAGTTATTTTATTTGGTCATAAACTCAAGATGTATAACCCTGAGCATCACCGTGAGCCCCCCATGTGACTCCTAATACTCAAAATAACGGTGGTCCTTGTGGTAGGACCGCCATTTTCTTCAAGCTTTTGGTGAAATTACACCCCTAAAGCGTGTCGTTCAACCACACACCTAAAGCCTCATGAGGGCCGCTGCTATAAGAAATAAAATTCATTTAACTCATAAATATCATGTGCAAATGTTGCCTGTGCCTCAAATAGTCGATTTAGTGATCGAAACCGCAATTGCCCATTGGTCCTTGTGGTAGGACCATGAATTTGGGTAGTAGCCATGGAGATTACCAAGCGGTTACTGCCGCCTGGGCATCGGCCGCTCCGCCAAGCATCACGAGGAGCTTTTGGCCATTTCTTTTGGGTCCTCCGACGATCCAGAGGCCTTAGTGGCCCAATTTGATGCATGTCTAAAGGCGATTGCGGCTAGCGGAGCCGGCTCTCTGGACGACGAGGCCGCCAAGAGACAGCTTCTGGCGGCACTGGATGCCGAGTTCTACAAGGAGGTGATTACCCCGCTTCGCCTGGACACTGAGTTGGCGAAAGTGGGCATCGAGGAGTTTGCGCGTATCGTTGGTGAGGCTTCTACACTTCTTGCCTCCCTCCGTCATGACGAGCGCGAGATTGCGCGCGACACACCGCCGCCACGGGATGTTTTTCCCCGTCGGCATGGGGGAGGTGGTGTCAAGTTTCCACCGTCCAAATGGCGCGACGAAAGAAACCGTCGGACCGACGGTAAGTTTCACGGCCGTGACCGTCAGGTGGGATGGAAGCATCGCATCGCGGCCTCCCCGCTCCCAAGGGGCGGGAATTGGTCTCAATCGCGACCGACGCAGGGTGCTAGGTGCATTTCTTTTCACTCTGCGCGTCTTCGGCCTTCGTACAGGAGTGCCCCCTCTGCCCTGGACACTTTCACGACACGGCACGTTGCCCGAAGGTGTGTGGTTCGTGATACGGCTATAGATACAAGTGCCGTGGATATATTATCAATATACAAAAGAAACACTTGCAAAGTTGGACAGCAATGCGAGTGTACGGATGAGCGGGTTTGTGAGTGCAGTCTCTGTAAGAAGATCTGCTGAAGCACAACGCTTCCTCACTTTTATACCTACGTCACCCATCATCTTAGATGGTACCGCCATTGGGTTGTGAACGCGAGACGTAGGTTGAACGACCAGCATGGTAGTAACGACTAGTTCGTTCATGCTGCACATGCGAGTTCTGCGCATGCTGAAAGCTAAAGATGGTTCTTGGTTTGTTTCCAAGATGTATCTTTACTTTGCCATCTTCGAGTTCAATCATACGAACTCTCGATGACAGGGATGCCTGATGATATGACACAATCATCTGGCGACATGTACAGTCATCGTCGACCGTACTGACGACTGTCATAAATGTATGACGCGACTCGACCTGTACAGTCATGATCGACCATACTGTCGACTGACATAATAATATATGACATGACCGACTGTCATAATAATATATGACATGACATGACATGACATGGTATGACATGTATGACAGGTATGACACGTATGACATGTATGACACATATGTCATCGGTCATAACCCTGACAGATCTCCCCTCTTAAGAGAGTTGTGACCTCACAACGAGCATACCTTTGTATATGTCTTTGATGTCTTTGTTGTTGTCGCTTCTTGCTGGTACCAGTCTTCTTACACCGATTTGAGGCGTCCCTCATGGTGTTTTTAGGTTATTGGGGGCAACTGAGTCCACTTTAGTCCCTCACCTTAGGCATTTAGCCATACAGTCCTTAGGATGCAGCCCACCTTTCCGGAAATCGTATCGTTGAGTGACGTTCCAAGGTTCAATGAAGAGCGTTTTCGCGATACAATCCTACGCAGGATTACTGATTGATCCACACGTTATCATGTATGTGCTAGACGATTCAAAGCATCCGAAGTCTACGTTACGGATTATTTGCGCTAGCCGTCGGCGCCTTTTGCGCGATCGATGATCCCACGATTATAACGAATTATATTCGAACGATTCTCGGCCTAATATAGTGCACCCAACTCTTCCTCCCCTCCTTAAGCTACTTTGGAGGATCCTAGGCGGTGATGGGGAGCCCGATTTCGATAATAAACGAACAAAGGGGCTTGTTTTAATGCAAACGGAGCGGTTCTGCTTAACGGAATTGGACTTATAATCCTTTACCGGTCTGCTCAACTCCTCAATATTTTGTCCAGTACGCACGCTTTGACGAACATCTATCGCGATGAGTGAGAATGGATTCGCCACGTACTAATGTGAAATTTATTTAGTTATGTTTGTCAAGCACAACTTAGGATCACAACTCCGTCTACCTCAGTCGATGTCTCCGGTAGCTTCGGATGACTGGCCCAGAATCCGATGACAAACCACGGTTTTGGCAAAGGTAGCATTTAGCAGTTTTTATTTATCCACAGATATGATATCTCGCATGTGTGCGTATCTGTGCAAGGGTATGATTTTGAACAAGGCTCACTACACCTTTAGCAAGGAAGGATCAATTCCCGCTTCAATGCAACATAATGATAAACATTAAGAGCAAGGTTATATAGATGATCGATATGTATTAATATATATTACAAGAAGTAAGGGCATAAGGCTTAATATAATGTTTAGCCTTCATAGGCAGCTATAATGTCTGCTGCATTGGTCAGCTCTGTGGCTTTGACCCAGGTGTCATGTTCAGGACCGTAGCCTGCATATCGTACTAAATAGTATTTGACACCTCTAGTGAACTTATCCGAGAGTATATGTGATATCTCAAACAGTGGTTGCCCTTCTTCGGTGATCATCTGTGGCAGAGGCAAAGGTGCTTGGATCGAGTCATTGTACAGCTCTAATCTGGATACAGGCTGTACCGGATGAATACGGATATCAAGATTTCCGAAATCTAACTCGTATGCACGTCCATGGCTAAGCACTTTGGAAATAGTGAACGGTCCAATATATGGCTGCTTAAAGTGTCTGCCTGCCTCTGTCAAACCAGTCCATTGAATAAACTCGGTCCGTAAAAGAACTTTCTGCCCAACTGCAAACTGCTTAGGCATGTGAGTCTTATTGAATCTGGCTTGACTAATTTCTGCTGCTCGGGAAATGTTGTCTACCGCGTTGGCATGAACAGCCGAGTACTGGTCAAAATGATCTCGAATAGCTCTTTGTATTGGAACAGGAGCGTCTGGCGGAATAGTGATAACCAGATCATGAGGCGAAAGTGGTTGCGCCATCGAGTCGAGATAAAATGGTGAATAACCAGTTGATGCAGAAACGGTATTGTTAATTGCAAACTCCACCAGAGGCAACTTGTCCTCCCACGAATTGGCTGAAGTATCGTTGCAACAACACCTGAAAATGAAAATGCTACTAATCAGTTTGTAAACCAGAGGATGGTGAAATCATATCATGAATCAACAATTTGAAAAATACCTGAGGATGTCCTCAATGAAGGCATGGCTTCTCTCATTGGCAGCATTCGACTGTGGATGGTGTGACGATGTCATGGACAATCTCGTACCAGTAGATTTCCACAGTGTCTGCCAGAATGAAGAGGTGAATCTGGGGTCTCGATCTGAGATGATGTTCCTCGGAAGACCATGGAGCTTGAAGATATGCTGCATATAGATAGAAGCAGTATGCTGAGCTGTCCAGGTCATGCTGAAGGGAATGAGATGACAACGATGAGAGAATTGGCACATTACCACAAATATATTGTCGTGCCCATTAGTGGTGATAGGCAGATCAGTGATCCAATCAAGAGATACATCAAGCCATTTTGTCTTAGGCACAGAATATCGTATGTGTGCCTGACCATAAGGCCTGTGTCGCCTCGTTTTCTGGCGCTGACAAACGGGGCACTCCCGAATGTACTTGATAGCTGCCGTTGTCATTCCTGGCCAATAATACCGGCTACGCAGAAGATGAAGCATGCGATTTTTGCCTACATGACCAGAAATAGTGGCTGAGTGGCACTCATGAAGAAGAATGTGGCGAAGTTGTGTGATCTCACCGTCATCTGTGGGGACTTTAGCTGTTGGTGGAATGTACAGCTGTCTGCCATATATGTTCTTACGATAGATCAACCCCTGAATGAGCTCGAAGCTGTAGCTGCTGACTGACTGTGATGAAGTCGATGATGTCAGCTTAGCCAAAATAGTCTGTGCAAATGTGTCACGATCATATTCGGATATAATGATGTCGTGTAGCTGATGAGCTGATGAAGAAGATATAAGAGCAATGAATGTAGGATCTGCGGATGGAATGACCTCGCTGATGTCCATATGATGAAGACAATCAGTAAGTTCAAAAAGTGCAGAGATACGCGTGAGTGCGTCTGCAACCTTATTCTTCTCGCCAGCAATGTGCTCTATACGGAAGTTGTACTCAGAGAGTTCGTCCAACCACCGTGCCTGTTTGGGGCTCAGTGTGGATTTGGTCTGGAAATAAACCAGTGGCTGATGATCTGAGCGTACAATAGTCTCAGGAGCTCCCAACAAGATGTGGCGAAAGAATCGGAAGCCTTCCACAATGGCAAATAGCTCGATCTCGGGAATAGGCCAACGTCTCTGTGTATCGGATAGAGTGACGCTGTGATAGCCACATGGCTTCATACCTTTTCCTTGATCCTGGAGTAATACTTGGCCAACGTGTGTGCCTGATCCATCGACCTCCAAAATAGATGGCAGTTTCTGATCTGGGAGCTGCAATACTGGAGCGTTACAGATGGCACTTTTGAGGTTATCAAATGCCTGCTGCTGCTCAGATTCCCAGACAAATTCTGCATTATCTTTAAGGAGACGATTGAGAGGTTCGGCAACTTTGGAGAACTTTGGTATGAATCTCCTAAATTGACCAACCATGCCCAAGAATGACCGAAGGGATGACTTGCCATCTTTAGCCATACGGCGTAGAGGCTGCTTTCCAACGGTGGGACCATAAGACACTGGAGGCTGAATTGCCATGACTGCTCTGATCCTGTCTTCGATGATGGATAGGCCTGCTTCAGATATGTGATGTCCGATAAAATCTATAGATCTAACGAACAACTCCACCTTGGAAGGCCTGATGAAAAACTGGTGATCTCTGCAACGCTGGAGGAACTGTCGAACATGCTTCACATGACTGTCAAAATCTGGACTGTATACGATAGTGTCGTCCATGAATATGACAAGGAACTGGTCGATGAAGTCGAAAAAATGCCCGATTTCCTACACGAAGTGCTGTTGCAGGAGCATTGGTCAATCCGAAAGGCATAACTGTCCATTCATAAGAACCGTATCTGGTGCGAATAGCAGTTTTATGTATATCATCCGGATGAATGGGGATTTGGTGAAAGAACTGGTTGAAATCAAATCTACTGAACCATCTTGATCCCTTCAGCTGCTCTAGTAGGGTGTCATGTGGTGGTAGTGGATACGTGTCCTTGACGGTGATGTTATTCAGGGCACGATAATCACAACACATCCTCCACTTTCCCCCTGCCCTACAAAATAAGGATTATTCCAAGGGCTTGGACCGTCGGCTTGGAACCCCATAGGACCCGGTAGGACAGGTATGTGTTTGAGAGGCGTCGGCGTTAACACTGGGAATTCCAAGGGCTTGGACAGCAAATGTCCCGGTCCAAGCCCCGTCCAAGCCGCGGTCCAAGGGCTTGGACCGGGACATTTGCTATCCAAGCCTTTGGAACCCCCTTGGAATTTACATAAAATTCCAATCGGTTTCCAAGCCGTTGGACCGTCGGTTTGGAATACCGTAGGACCCGTCTGGACCGTCGGCTTGGAACCCCGTTGGACCCGCTTGGACCATCGGCTTGGATTCCCATAGGATTTTTTTAGATTGGCGATTCCAAGGGGGTTCCAAATGCTTGGACGGGGCTCGGACCTTGTTAAACGGGCATTCCAATGGGGTTCCAAAGGCTTGGACGGGGCTTAGACTCTGCCAAACGGTGATTCCGAGGAGGGTCCAAGGGCTTGGACGCTGCAAAAAAACAGGTTCCAAAGGGGTTCCAAAGACTTGGACGGGTCTTGGACTCCGTCAAAAGATGTTTCCGAGGGGGTTCCAAGGGCTTGGATAGGGCTTGGACTCAGTTAAACAGAGATTCCAACGTGATTCCAAGGGCTTGGAAGCTGTTAAATTAAGGTTCCAAGCGAGTTCCGAGGGCTTGGACGGGGCTTAGAATCTGTTAAACGAGAATTGCATGGCCAGGTTCCATTGTTCCAAAGCTTTGGAACAATGTTTCCAAAAGCTTGGACGGACATGTTCCAAAGGCTTGGAACCATGGTTCCAAATACATTTATTTTGCTTCATACATTTCATTAATTTCAAACGCTTGGAACCGCATTTCCAACGATTTGGAACAACGTTTCCAAAAGGCTTAAACATATATGGCTCCAAAGGCTTAAACGGACATGGTTCCAAAGACTTGGAACCATGGCTCCAATTACATTTACAGTGAGAATATGCAGGTATGCAGAGTTAAGGGGTACTGCGCAGTTCCAAAATACACTTGCAATTGTTGCTACATTGTTTTCATGTTTCTTTGCACACATACATTATGATGTCGTGTGCATGCTGTACACAGAAAGTTTAAAGGTTGCGATGCTAAGTTGCAAATACGTCATCATCATTGGATAAATAACATTACTTGACAGAATTACAAGTGCGTGGGATCTAGGTTCAGGCTAATAATGCTATCACGAGTCAGGGATTCTACCGAAAGCTGCAAGCTTTCGAAACTACTCTTAAAACTACTCTAATTAGTTTGAAACTTTTAAATTGAAATCTGTTCCGCTAATTGCAAGCACTGACGCACTTGAAACACGACCTGCGAACATGCCGTAAAACAGAACAAAATCAGCGTTCATCAGGCGCCGAACCGCAAGTAAAATAATAAACTTCAGTCAACGAAACGCAAATCAGATCCAACGTTTAAACAGTCTTACCTGCGATAGAGCAATTCTCGACCCGGGCGGTACCAATCCCTGAAAAAGTAAAACACAAAGCTCAGTTCTACACGCATATGTGGAAAACATACCGGCGTGTTATGGCCGATTCTCGAGCATCGGTACTATTTTTGGCTGACGCTATTTTTAAAAGTGCAGGTTTGTGGGATTAATGATACGGTGTTGCTACTACGATGATGCTGAACTGTTTTCAAACAAAATGCTGAAAACAACTCTGCGCGCGCAACATGCAAGGCTGCTAGATAACGGCAGGTACGTTCAAGAACTGTCGTTGCGGCATTCTCAGTGTCACGGCGAATTGAGCCCGTACCGTTTGAATAACTCCGCCGCAGAGATCTTTCAGACTTCCTGGAATCGCGTTTACGTCCCGGACCCGAGCGTCACCGGAGAATTTCCTGCAGATCTCCACAAAGTAATCTTGCGAAAAATGAGAAGAAAGAAGACACGGCTAAGCTCATATAGATAATTACAGTACAAACCTGGACATACAATACTGCAAGTCTTCGACGGCGTTGAGGTGAAATGTGAAGTTCCGTATTGTAAAGTGTCGGGTCTTCACTGTGTCCACAGTCCACAGTCACAGAGTACCGTTCGTCTAGCCATTTGAAAATCCATCGTCTTCAAAGGTCGCGATACTCGCGATTACTCGCGATTACTCGCGATTACTCGCGATTACTAACGATTACTCGCGATTACTCGCGATTACTCGCGATTACTCGCGATTCTACTACGTACGGCGAAAGACTGAGCAGTCGATCCAACCATTCGTGCACGACGAATCCAATTTAATCTTCGATCTGAGCAGTCCATCGCTATACTGTATATTTCTGTTTTCTGGACTGTTGCTTTTTATTTTTGGAGCAAGTCCTTCCACAGAATTCGTCGCAGCTCTATTTTTAGAAATTTCCCGTAAGATGTGCATAATTGACGGTAGAAAACAATTTTTCTGCATTTTTCACGTCGCTGCATATCAAAAACATCGGGGCCAAACATATGTCCACTTTTCAAAAAAAACAGAAAATTTTCCGAAATTTTGTTTTTTGGGCTTTTTACACAAAAAACAGCCAAGTGTTAAGCTTTGAAATAAGAGGCTTCACTTTGGAATTCCAGGGGCATGGAATTTCTCAAGTGGGAGCAAATGTCCCATTCCAATGGACTTCCAAGGGCTTGGATAAACCCCCAGAAGTGGACCTAGTCGATTTTTACCAAAAAAGTTCCATGCCATTGGTTTAAGTGGGCCAACCCGTTGGAATATTGGTCCTTAGGTGATTTTTGCAATCCTCAAAACGTTCTAAATAACTTTGTGCGATTCCAATGCTTCACTTTGGAATTCCAGAGGCATGGAATTTTTCAAGTGGGAGCAAATGTCCCATTCCAATGGACTTCCAAGCTGGATTAATCCCCAGAAGTGGACCTAGTCGATTTTTAAGATGGCTTTTCCAAACCGATGGACACCGTAATCCCTGGCCTGTCCGGGCGCCCGGATTGTGCCTAAAAACGTAGAAACCCTGATGTAAAGGTGACAAACCGGACTTTTGCCGAATGTTGAAGGTATTTAATTCCGACCGCCCGGAACTACGTTCCCACGCGCCGGACCATGGGTCCAGGCGCCCGGAATGCATCTGAAAACCTTACAAGTCCGGTCAGACAACTCACACTTCTTACATGGATTCGCAGGAATAATGGCTAGGCAAAGGCGTGGACTAGCTCGAAACGAGAACGCGGAAGGCACTCCATGCCCATGCGATCAATGCAGACTCCGATTTTGCTACTCCAAAAAACAGATTAGGCGGCATTTGATCCTACATCCGCCCGTCGCACGCCTCTCCAATGACCGAGATCATGAAGAAAACGACTCTCTTGACGGTGCCGAAAGTGTGAATGATGACGGTGAGACGGATCCACCATCAGAGACGGACGAAGAGGAAGAACACGAGGATGACACATATCTTCATGACCGTGCCGAACGGATGCTCCGGAAGATCCGTGAAAACTTCTTCAGCCCGATTGAGTATGCATCGTCCGACTCGGTGAGTTCTAAATCCCGTCCAAGCCGTTGGAACCATTGTTTAACAATATCCAAGCCCCGTCCAAGCCTTTGGAACAACCTTGGATTCCCCCACGAAGAAGAACCCAAGCATCGTCCAAGCCTTTGGAACACCTTTAGAGCCATCACTTAATGTATCGGTCACGTTAAATTGACCTGGAAAGTGATTTTCGAATTTTGGATTTGGTTTTTTTGCTCTACGTTAGATTTTGAAATTTCGATTTGGCTGATTTTGCTCTACGTTAGATTTTCAGATTTCAGTCTTCGGGATGCTGGATTTTCGAATTTTGGATTTGTTTTTTGCTCTACGTTAGATTTTCGAAATTTCGATTTGGCTGATTTTGCTCTACGTTAGATTTCAGATTTCAGTCTTCGGGATCCTGGATTTCGAATTTGGATTTTGTTTTTTTGCTCTACGTTAGATTTCGTGGGTCAGCTTCGGAACACTGGGTTTCGGACTTTGGGATGCATATCTTAAATTGGAGTGCTTCGCAAATACAGGCAATTAATGCCAATTATCTTGCCTGCACGGACCACCTAGTGCCCGTCCGTCATAGAAGCCTCCCTTTAACATGGGGATGCTGGACGGTTAGAGTACTGACCACGACGGGTGGGTTACTCTACACGAGTAGCACACCGGAAGTGGCCAGGCTCGAAAATCGTCCATCCCTATCCACAAGATTGGGGCCCGGTAGAGACCGGGGTGCGATTTTCGAGGAGCATTTCTCCTGAAAGGAAGAGTGCTCTGGTGTGGTTGTTGTCTCGAACAGGGACACGAGCCAGACTCAGCCCCACGAAAGGGATTGCTTTTCTTCGATGGTGCATGCCGCTTTAACGCGTCGCCGGATTTGAGGCAAGCCTCGTTCGGAGTAGCACTCTGCTCAGAACAAGGTCAACAGTGGACCCGGGACTACGGGCGCCTTGGATCCAATTTAACAGCTTCCAAGTCACTTCACTTAGTGTATCGGTCTCGTTGAGCACCACGTGTTGCCAAGTCAGAACCTACCAGTTGTAAATATACTGTAATATATAACACGCATTGTACAGATAATACTAACTTACCTGGAGTTCCAAAGGGGTTCCGAAGGCTTGGATGCGCCTTGGAATCCGTCAAACGCAAGTTCCGAAGCGGTTCCAAACCATTGGACTAAGCCTGGACCCCATAAGATATCACTTCCATAATCGTTCCAAAGGCTTGGACGGTCTTGAACTGCACGCAGCAAGAATGATCGGTCCAGAGAATTATCAGTCTATATATCAAGCACTTGCTCATAGCGTTCCGCTCTCAGATCGGGAAGTTCCAAGGGCTTGGAATTTCGGAACACGCTCCCGTGTTGCCCAGAGACTGGGCCTATGGGGTTCCAAGGGCTTGGAATCTTTTGAAACCCACGCTCGTGCTGCGCAGAGACCGGTCCTATGGGGTTCCAAGCCGTGGAGCCTCCGGGCTCGAGCTTCATTCCTCGTACTAACAAGGTCCAAGGGCTTGGAATCTTTTGAAACCCACGCCCGTGCTGCGCAGAGACCGATCCTATGGGGTTCCAAGCCGTTGAGCCTCCGGGTTTGAGCTTCATTCCTCGTACTAACAAGGTCCAAGGGCTTGGAATCTTTTGAAACCCTCGCACGTGCTGCGCTGAGACCGGTCCAATGGGGTTCCAAGCCGTTGAGCCTCCGGGTTCGAGCTTCATTACTCGTACTAGCAAGTTCCAAAGGCTTGGAATCTTTTGAAACCACGCCCGTGCTGCGCGGAGACCGGTCCAATGGGGTTCCAAGCCGTTGAACCTCCGATTTCAGACTGCCGACCTCAGACTGGAAAGTTCCAAAGGCTTGGAATTGTCCAAAATGAATTCCAAACCGTTGGAACCGCCTTGGACCGACGACTTCGGTCATACGTAATCCGAGGACATAGGTCCAACGGCTTGGAATCGACCAGGACCCATTGGACTAACAAATTTCGGTCCAGCCCCTTGGAACCCCGTAGGACCATCGGCTTGGAACCCCATAGGACTCCTAGGGAAAACCCCAAAGCTTCACCTTGCAATTCCTGGCGGTTTCCAAAGGCTTGGAATTTTACCAAATATTTTCAGGACGGTTCCGGGCGCCCGGAATGGTGCCGTCCAAGCCTTTGGAATAATCCCTATTTTGTAGGGCGCTCAAAAGCTAAGTTCCTACAGCCCGATCTTACAGCTACTCAGCCACTTTCAAAGTGGTCCACAAAGCTGCAGAGTTCACCAGAGTTGAAGAAGTTGTCAGTGTCAAAGATGTTCAACCAGAACCAGAGTCCAGAAGTCATAATCCAGAACCAGAGTCCAGAGACCAGTGTCCAGAACCAGAAGCCAGAGTCATAATCCAGAAGCCAAGACCAGAAGCCAGAGGCAGGAGAAGATTCGTAGAGCAAAATTAGGGATTCCGAAAATTGAAAATCTGAACTCAAACCTGCCGAAACCACAGAAGGAAAAGGAATGCCGAAAGTAAAACAGTACGGCAAGGCAGACAGACTGTTGGCAGTCACCCCAGTGGGATGTACTGCTACGGCGAATGTAGGGTCTCGATCGAGCACCACCGAACCCTGAACCGCTGACACACATGCAAGACACATGAGTGCGGGCAGGGCTAGAGATGCAAAAGAGAAGACCCTCGGCAATGTTGCCACACCGACACGTGACCGTGTAGCCGGTGGGGCCGAGGGAATCTCGTCTCCAGAATAAGAAAAACCGTCGGAGTCGTTGTCATCGTCGATCACGGAAAGCTCTCCCGTGTGAATCGGCTCGTGAACCGAGTCAATCGAGCATAATTTAAGGGATGTGTCAGAGCATGCGGGCATCACCCGGTCCATAAAAGACACTCGCAGTGGTTCCTCGAAAGGGGACCCGAAAGAAGCAGGGTCCGATGCCGAAACCGGGTGGAGCCCAGCGTCGATCTCGTGATTGGCAGGTGGTGGCGCATCGCACACCACCTGCGGTACAGACAGAGTACCGATGTGTAGTGGTGGCTGCTTACCGGCGGCGGTGGCACCACCGACCTGTGCAGCCGTAGCCGCAGACCGCAGGGTGTCTAGGATACCCTGCGCATCGGACAGCACACCATCCATGCGAGTGTCCGAAGCACCACGACCCAAGCCCGCATAGTGGGCGCGCAATCCCACATCGCTGCACCTGGTAAGTTGTAACAAACGCCGGCTTCTCATGGTACCGCGCCGGGTTTGTTCAGCTGGTGACACGCATGACAGTGGTGACAGTATGACAGGCTTTGCGAAGATGACCATCCGTGAGATGCGGACTTGTCAGAGAAGATATTGTCAATATCAGGTTACTGAGGAATGATACGATGACGACGGCAGTGACTCCTTTGCCACTGACGTGTCAGTCAGAATGTGTTAAACGGTAACAGTATTAAAGCTGGCATGGAATAATGACTTTCCATTGGCCAGATGAAGATTCGAGGGCTAGAACCCGTTACAGTTTTGGAAAATGTGACAGAGTATTGAGAGATAAGTGACCTCTGACCGAAGGTCAGATCAGTGGACTCATTATTGTTTTGCCTTCGCAAGTACTAGGTGGCTGTTCGCGTGCCAGTGCTAGAGTGCTAAGACAGTTCTGCTCACAGCTTTTGTACACACAATAATTCGTATTTTATGATATAATATCAATTTTGACGGATATATTTTACTGCTGTTTTCATACTTTTTCAAAACAATAATGTCCTGCGCGGAGCGGCTTTTTATTTCAGTGTTAATCCGGAAGTGAAGGCCCTTTGGCGAGAAGTTAGCAGCAGTTGAAAGAGCGGATTCGGAAGTCAGGCGACTCCAGGGGCACCCACGGTGCACTGGCGGAACCTTTTTCTTCCCTGAGCTTGGTGGTACTTGCATTGGAAGAGCTCCCAGCAACAGCGGCGACGGATCAGCTTTGAATTCACCAGACATGAGCGGTCTCCTTCTGCACAGTGATATGCTTAACACCTCTGTCTTCAGCGAATCCAGGGGCACCCCTGGTGCACTGGCCTAGCTGCTGACAGGTGTCCTTCAGTTTTAAGCTAATCAGCACTGCATGAGCTTGGGCGGCGGCAGCGACAAAGTCAATCAGCAGTTAATGTACACCTGGATGAGCAGCTCTCAGTGGTTCTTTCAGCTGACCACCTTGCTTGAAGTGAATCCAGGGGCACCCATGGTGCACTGGCTTAACTGAAAGGCAGGTGTGTTTCACCTGAGAGCTAATCAGCAGCGGCATCTGCCCTGTCTTACCGGCTAAGAGTGGATCAACAGCTGATGTGCACCTTGATGAACTATCTTCCAGTGAGCTCTCCAGCTGGCCACCTTGTCTGAAGTGAATCCAGGGACACCCCTGGTGTACTGGCTTAGCTGAAAGGCAGGTGTGCTTGGCCTGTGAGCTAATTAACGGCGACTTCTGCTTTTATTTACCAGTGAAGAAGTGGATCAGCAGTGAATCACTGCTCCATGTCTGGAACTCCAACTTACGGTTTCTTTGGCAGCTCCACTTTGTCTGACGGTTAATCCAGGGACACCCCTGGTGTACTGGCCTAAGCCTGAAGCAGAGGAAGGGCTTGCTAGAGGACTGGCAGCTGCATCAACTCTGAAGGCGACAACTGAGTGGTTTATTCCCTGGTTTGACACAGTGACCTGGTGAATTTAGAGTTAATTACGTTTCCAGCCTGGAGTGCTGCTCACTACTGGAGTGACCTTCTGCTGTCTTATCACAATGTGTTGGAGAATTCTTCTGTCCTTTCTACAGTGTTGGTCAACCGGTGAGGCCCTCATATCACGGGCCACCTCCTGAATCAGCAGTAGTGCTGCGAATCCAGAGTGCTCAGCATACTGGCTTAGCTTCCAACTCTGTCAGCGACCTGGTACTTGTTTGTTGGACTGGACTGGGGAGTGAGCTTATATGCCAGCCATGGCTTTCTTGATTAGCAGTGGTGGTGTGAATCCAGGGGTGCTCAGCACACTGGCCTAGCTCACACCGCTGCATATCAGTCAGTGTCGACACTGGTACCGGTTCAGGATCGGATTCGGATCCGGTACGCACGGACCCCCACGGTCCCATCCCCGACGGTACGACTTTTTGGACGGTCTCATCGTGTACCGGAACTGACGGACCCAAATAATACGCGGTCTCACCACGTCCCAGTACCATCGATACTGAACTAGCTACGGTCTCGGACCCGACGGACCTAGAGATATCACGGTCTCATCGTGTCCCAGCACCGTCGATGCCAAAAATATCGAGTCCGTCTCATCGTGTATCGGAACCGGCGGATCGACTCGTCAGTTCGGCTGGTTGTGGTGCCCGCTCCCACGCTGAACGTTGTAATCGTGACAAGTGGACTCTTGAGACGAAACTTGGGCTCTCTCACTCTCACAAAATGTTTTTCAAGGACTGTAAGGGCTCCTCTCAGTGAGCGAATAACAGCCGTACTGTAGGTATTATATATAGTCACAAATATGGGTAAGAAAAAAACAGCAGGTGATAGAACACTAGTATCGCTCGACCACTTTATTGTGCAGTATGATGGAATAAAAGAACGAAGTGGAGCTATATGATAGGGTTTGCTGATCGGGCCATAACATACGCGTCACTTATCCAATCGTCCCGTAATTTTATGTCACGTGTAGAGGAGTGCAATGCCGTCATTTCAAGCTATCGAACGTACGGTCAGTTTTCAGTACAATCAGAAATTTCGCCTGGATTGAAACGTATCGAAAAAGACTATGAGAACCGACGAGCCGGAATGAGGGTCAGAGCCGAGCTGGACCGAAACCGATGGCACCATCCGCAGGGCGGTATCATGCCAAACCGGAACCGATGAGACCGCCCGAAGGGCGGTCTTGGGACCGACGGTACCGCCCGAAGGGCGGTATCGGAGTGGACCGGGCTCGATGGGACGATTCGGAGAGCGGTCTCATCCCCGACGGCACCGCACGCACTACGGTCTCAACGAGTCCGGATATGTCCCAGTGTAGACACTGATATCAGTGCTATTTCTTGGTGTTGAGGAGTTGCCCTCACTGTCACTGTCCTCTTTATGAACTCTGGCCCAGCTAATCCAGAAGTGCTCAGCACTCTGGCCCAGCTTTAATTTTCCTTGCACGAATACTCTACATCTGCTGCTGATTCAGAGCGCTGAAGCGCAGTGCTGGACCTCTAGGCATTCGCTGCCCACACGCGTTTCGTTCTTTCACTTGTTCAGCAAGGCAAATCCAGGGGCACTCAGTGCACTGGCCTGAGCCAGTCTGAGTCAAGACTCCAGTTTACTGGGGAACGAGCTTTGCGCTGAGAGAGGGGAACTCGCCCTTGGTCCCGTTGACTGAGCATCAACACAGCACTTCACCACGGAGGGAGAGTCAGAGCCAAGCGCTGCCTCTGCCCATTCCAGAGAACGTGAGGCACGACGGCTGGCACGAGGACGAACCAGTCAGGACCCCGACACGGAGTATATGAGCGCAGAGGGGTCGGGCTCAGAAAATACTCCCTCCGCACCGTCATCTCCAGCGGCAACAGCGCTAGGAGCAGCAGCACTCGCAGCAGCAGTAGTAGCCTCAGCGCCTGCAAACCAGTTTCTCTTTGCGTTTGACGACGTAGACGAGATGGATCACTATGAGAAGGAGAGCCACTCACTTGACAAGGATGACGTCAGACTCCAGTACACCGGTAGTAAGAGTGAGGACAGAGCGCTCTTCATCAGACGTTTCGTGGACATGGTGGCGAAAGTCCAGCGGGCTTTTGAGGCCAGGAAGCGTAGGTACATGAAGTCAGCATCTTACCATGCGCTCAGTCAGCAGCAGAAGGAGGCCTTCGCTGGGTCCAGACCAGACTACAGATCATTGTGGGACAGCATACCATCGTTTCTAGCAGGGGATGACCATGCCACCTCAGTCGCTTATGACTGGTGGTGTGCTGCCTACCTGAAGAATGGCGTCATGGCTTCACACGCTAGCCATGTCCTGAAAGACGTTACCATGAGAGATGCTTACCAGGGATCTGTGCGTTGTGCTCAGCCTCCTTTTCATGAGCTGGCGCCAGGGACAACCTGGGCAGTTTGTAAGGTGTTCGAGGATGGTGATGAGGATGGCGAGGCGTCTGATGAGTGGGCAGTCGAGGGAACCTCCACGAGGGGTCTCACGGGGCCAGATGGCACCGAAGATTCTCACTACTCTTGGGCCTTGAGGGCGTTCGTTGCAGAGCTCGAAGCTAAATTCTTGATGAAGGGCACCAAAGAGAAAGAAGATCTCTTGATCGCCAAGCCGCAGACCAACGAACAGGACGGTCTCACCTACGTGAAGAGCTGTCGTCGCAGGGAGGCAGCTCTCAACACCGGCAGGAGGGTGGAGGACTCCGTCGTCAGGCAGAACATCGAGGAATGCATTAAGGGCCTGCGCATCAAAGAATACCGAGATCGCGTGTCCGAGCAGCTGCGCGTCAGTCATCCTGCCCCCAACAGGGTTACTTGGGAGGACCTCGAGGTGATTGTGGAGGTGCAGGACAAGCTCAAGAACGATGCAGAGGCTTGGGCCCTCACGCTGCAGCAGGAGCTGGTTCGCAGGCTCAACTGCGTGTACTCCTGCTTTGAGGCCAGGCAGATGGGGCTTGACCTGTCTGCGCTGGTATCAGCCATGAGGCGCTCGGGTTCTGCCTCCAGGACTGGGGACAGACGCAGGGACCCCAAGAAGAAGGAGCAGGCACAGCATGGTGGCGACGACGCCAAGAAGCCTGTGAGGGAAGCGAATAATGCCGAACGTCAGAAGCCTTCTTACAGCAAGGTGCCACCACCCGATGCTTCGAAGAAGTTTCAGTGTGACTGGTGCTTCACGCGCCTGCCTCACTCCCCAGATCGCTGCTACACGGGGTGTCGTGATTCCCGGGTGCCGCCCAACTTCCATAAGGACAGACAGAACTCCAAGTGGCCAGATGAGGTTAAGAATGCCCAGATGCGTGCCTACAACATCGCACACCGCTTTGACAAGCACAAGATGGGGATCACCACCAAGGAGTGGCTTAAGCTCCCGGAGGCCAAGCAGAAGCAACCACAGCAGCAGCAGCAGCAGCAAGTGGCTGCCAGTGCCGAGGTTAAGGAGAAGCTCGCCGCAGAATTGTCAGGCCTCCAGGCAGGGTCACCTCCAAAGGAAGACGAGATCGCCGATGCACAGGCTCTATCAGAGGCCAGCGATGCGGATACCGAGTACAACTCCAACTTCACCCAACAGGCAGAATACGAGGAGGATGAGCAGGACTGCCCTGCTGGGGGTGGATTGGGAGGTGGTCATGGTGTTGGCATCGATCACGCACCGAGTCTCCAGGCCAGCGCTGCTGTCGCCTTGGGCAGCACTCAGCAGATGCGGGGCTTCCAGGTCAAGACGCCGGAGGAGTTCGACAGGGCCGCTCAGGTGCCTAGAGCCGTCCCTCCCGACGTGCTCAGCAGGAAGGTCCACCTGCTGGCATCAAATCTTCGCAGCTCTGTGCGTGCCTGCTCGCAGATCGCTGCCATCCTGATATCCCAGAACGCCATTGATCTCCCGAAGGACATCGAGAATCTTGTGGCACTTGAGGAGCTTCTGGGCAAGGATCCGAATGACGCAGCCGAACAGCCCGCTGAGGTCAATGAGCATGAGTTGGAAGACACTCACGCCGCAGCGACGCAAGGAGCAAGAAGGGAAGCAGACGGTCCAGGACATCGTGCAACCGAGGAGATGCCGTTGGACGAGATGCCCAGCGGGGTGGTCGACAGCGTCGCCGCTCAATGCGCAGCTGCTGCCTACGTGGACGATCTGGGGGTGGTGGACTTCAGTGACCATGGACATGTGCGAGCTGGTACCATCAAGACCTCCGCTTACGACGCACTGAGGGCAAAGATGGCGCAGCATCTGACCGACGAGCA
>LGRX02026721.1:0-34763 GCA_001247695.2 Cymbomonas tetramitiformis | reverse complement strand
GCTATAGCAGCTATGCCGACCTGCTCTCAGTTCTGTGCAGTATGCTGTACCAGTAAGCTGAAGCAGAAGCCCTGTGGACACCATGACCAGCTGAGATCAGTGGCCATACAGCCCGGCCAGAAGTGGGCTGCTGACATGACAGGACCTATTACCCCAGCTGGCTACAACGGCCACCTATACCGATGTCAGTTCATTGACTATGTCAGCAGATTCATATTTGTATACACCTTCGTCCAGAAATCAGAATACTACACTTGTCTGGTTCATTTCTACGGCAGCTTACATGCAATGGGATATGCACCACAGTCCATTACACTCCGTACAGACTGTGCTTCAGAGATGGGTGACCCCCAGTGTGTGGCTTTCTATCAGAAGCACCGTATATTACACCAGAAGTCATCTCCTACAGTACATACAGACAACCCTCATGCAGAAAATGCCATTGGCAAGATATCAGACATGGCTAAGGCATTACTTCTGGCAGCTGGCATGCCCGAGGACTACTGGCCTCTGGCTGCCACCCATGCTGGCTTCATATGGAACCTCTCTACTCACAAGAACATCTCTACAACACCATTTCATCAGATCAGAGGCTATCACTATGGCTATGCAAAACTGAAGGCCTTCGGCCAAAACTGCTATGTCATTATGTCTCAGCAACAGAGGAACTCCAGACAGCCTGGCATGTCTAGGAAGTCCCAACGAGCGGCCTGGTCAGGTCGCCTTGTTGGTGTATCAGTCAGCTCTCTGGCATATAAGATCTTGGATACTGAGACTAATATGGTACACTATGTTGGCAAGCCTCACTGGATTCATAATCATCAGGACATGGGAGAGATATTGGGCTCCTTTCCAGACCCACATCAGGCAGAGCGGGAGTTTGATGCATCCTATGACAGACCACAGCCATTCAGTGACAGCTTTGACACAGCAGGCTCGAGGGTTCATGGTATTGGTTCTTTCTTTGACGGAGAGGAGTCACACGCATGTGTTCAGCTTATTCAGAAAGATGGCACAGTTACCTGGACTATGGCAGTCAGATATGTATCACAGACATCAGATGGTCAGCACTATCGGGACCTTCTACACTATCTGGACTGCTACAGAAAGCTAAATGGCATCAATGAACACTATCCTATCTGGACTATTGTGAAGGCTCGTCAGACAATCAGAGCACCTATCTACAGTGCAATTCTCATCTCCACCCACAGAGGCAACAGGAGACCCTACGGTGTCATCCTGGAACCCTGCACCGACGAGCCGGCTGGCTGGCACATTGATCTCCCAGCCAACCTAATTATCTTTCCATCCACCCATTCAGCAGCTTACCTACCCTTCTCTGACACCCTCAGCAGTGACCTCCGAGCAGAGTACATGTTTGGCAGTTTCAGCAGCATGGAGCAGTTTCTCTCTGATGCTCCTACCTCTACTATCGCCCATATGCTTGAGGTCTCGGCACCAGAGATTAAACTACCTCACGGTGTCAAACAGGCCCTATCCTCACCACAGTCCGAAGACTGGCTAAAAGCTATGGATCAGGAGGTTGGTGATATGGTTAATCAGGAGAAGCTCAAACTGGGAACACCTCCAGCTAGTGCACAGTACCTTACTACACTATTTGTACTGTCTATGCCATTCAAACTTGACCCTACGGGGGCAGGCAAGCCCTATCAGATATTTAAGGCCCGTATGGCTGGTGACGGCAGCAGAACTACAGGCTACCTTCCGTGGGAGACCTCTTCAGCTACCCCAGAGATATCAGCTTTCAGACTGCTATTCATATTTGCAGCTCTATTCCAGCTGGTGGTGTCACATCTGGACGTGTCTCAAGCCTTTATGCATGCTAAGCTTGAGTTCCCCGTGTGGATTCAGTTTCCCTCTGGCTATACCTTTAAGGGCTACAGCTATGCATTACTCTCATATGCGCTGTACGGCCTCAAGATTGCCGGTGCATCATGGCAGAGGATGGTTAAACAGTTTATGCTCAGTTTCAAATACATGGGCCAATCATTCAGGCAGTCTACACATGATGCCTGTATCTATTTCATCTACACGCCTACGGTTAAGGCTATGTGTGTGGTATATGTGGATGACTTTGGTATGGCCTGTTCCACGGCTCTTGAGAGGGCCTTCTGGACCGCTTTCAGAGCGACCTTTAAGGCCAAACACTTGGGTCCTATATCCTCTATCCTTCAGATGACAGTACAGCATGATGACCAAGGGGTGTACCTCAATCAGTCTCGACAGATTAAGGACCTTATGACAGCTAACAACATACCCGAGAGACACTTCCGTACACCTATGGACTCTAAACTTGTGATATCGAAACCAGCAGACCCTGACCTTACTCTGGTAAAGCCCTATCGGTCTATCCTTGGGTCTCTACTCTGGCACAGCAGGACCTCACGGCCAGATATCTACTATGCAGTTATCTACCTGTCACAGTTTGTGGCCTGCCCCTCAGAGGAATCAATGAAGGCTCTTATCAGAATTGCACAGTATTTGGACTGCACGGCACACTACAGGATGGCCTTCTACTACCCTGAGAGGCCAGCACGTGTGCTCACACTATTTGTGTACTCCGATGCTGACCTGGCCAGAGACCTTGATAACTCAGCTAGATCATACTCTGGCATGGTGATATTCTTCTGTGGCATGATTCTACAGTATGGTACAGTCAGACAGACTATCACAGAAACATCCTCTACGGGTTCAGAATATGTTGCAGCATCTACTGCAGCTCAACGGGTGGTATCTCTCATGTTTATGCTGACAGAAATATTCGGCTATATTCAACACCCTATTCAGGGACAACCACCCTCTACTACTGGACTTGATTCTGAGATCACTGAAGCAGAGAGGGTCGCCACTGACATTGCATTCAGCTACCCTGGATTACAGCCGGGCACTCTCCTGACTAAACTCCTGGACTACACTACACCTACGGGTACAGGGGTCGGTGGTGTCAGGCCTGATGGCAAGTCAGTAACAGACGAACTCGAGATATATTCAGAATCAGACCGCAGGCCAGTGGACTATCAGAATATGAGGAGCACAGAATACCTTCCAGCCTCAGCAACCTGCCCCAGATTGGAGCTTCCAGTTCCACTTCTCTTGGATAATGATGCATGCAGATCTATTGCGGAGAACATCCCGTTATCCCAAAAGATCAAGCATGTTCTGGTCAGATTCCATATGCTCAGAGACTTTGTCAGACTGGGCTGGATCATATGCTGGAGGGTACCTTCGGAGAAGAACTTGGCTGACCCCTACACCAAGCCAGTTCCTCCCACCAAGAACACCGTGCCCTACTTCAACATGCTCTTTGACAGCTACATGGATATGCAGAAGGCAGTGATTCAGGCTGCCAGATCCTTTGGATTTTCGACATGGAGGCCTACTCAGAAAGCAGCAGCATGATCTGACTGTGAGTACCCTCTGTTTTGTCCTGTTTTGGGTTTTGTATCTGACTGTGCTTTGCAGGTACTTTGTTGCAGGTTAAAGATTAAATTAGTGTATACAGAGGTTTACTCGTTGTATAGAACAAAGCAGTTGATGAAAGCAATATTTCTCATAAAAATAATACAGTCATAATGCAGTGTTTTTAGGCTTCCTAGAGTACTTTCACTGGCCGCCTTCAGGCACAGCTCATCAGTAGGACTGGAAACTCCGAAGCCATAATTGGCTATGTATGCACACAGGAGCAGTTGGCCTGTGTAAAGTTATGCTAGATTAGAGATCAAGAGTTCAGTGCAAGATATGCAGGCACCAAATAAAGGTGACAAGAATTGCAAGTTGTCTCACGTAGGCGTCAGAGATTTCAAGAGAAAATAACGTAAGACAGGTAGTAACCATATGACTGTGTGAATAAGGCAAAGGTGTGAGCTCAAAAATCCATCTGTCTTACGTGCTCGTAGAAGAAAATCAGAGAACATAACGTAATACACATTGAAGATCGAGCACAAAGAGCATTGTGGCAAGCAAGCAGGCCCAAATAAGCAGAGCCGATCGAGCAGGAGTCACTGTGCAAGCCAAATCACAGTCAGGGAGTGTGCCCCATGAATCCTGAAAACTTTGAAAATCAACTGTCTCACGTAGGCGTCAGGAAATTCCAGAGAGAATAACGTAATAACCATCGTCCCGAGAGGGGTAATCATTCGTATGCCCAAAACAAAAACCAAAAAATCATAAAACAAAGTATAATAAATCGAACGGAGCATGCACTTCTGGAGCAGCAATCTCCCGTTTCCAAAGATACCGTGACTCAATTGAGAAAAAGCAGTGACGTGGGGCCCTCAAGTCGGTGTTGCCGCACGCGGGTCGCAGTGCGCAGCCAAAAGTCCAGTGCTGTGATGCCAGCAACTGCAAAGATACCATCCCGTAGCCAGGTCGTCGGGTAGCCCGCTCGGAGCAGTTCCATTTCCAGTTTGGTCAGTGCGATCAGCATAAGCAGTTCGTGTGAAGAGTGGCAAAAAATCCTGTGGAGGGCACCGATCAGTGTGATAAACTTACGGGCGCGGGTGCACGTGGAGGCCCAATTAACAAAAGGAAACGCCCGAGGTGTGTCATAAAGGCCGAGGGATCCCCGCTTCTCGTTCTGTGTCATTGGCCGGATACCGCATTGTTGTTCGGCGAAGCTAACCTCCATCCCGCAGAACTCCAGACGGTCCGTGGTGCAGAAGCTCGTGCCCGCACCCCCCGTTTGAAGAACCCGCATCCCTGCAATATAGCACCCGTCACGATACCTGCGCAGGATTCCCCTGATATGTGCCCACTCCACGGGTGTGCCGGTCATAAAAATAACCAGAACGAGGCAGTCATCAGCTTGCCTCATAAACTGCATAAGATTGATAAAATATGCGTCAGCACGTAAAGACTCAGAGAACTCTCTTTCACCATAAGCACAGACCAATCCAGCGACTGAGGGGCTGTCACGTCCACCCATACCAACCCCGCGCGTCTGTCTGACCAGTACCCCCGCAATCCATATAAAGTTGTTACGCAGAGATAAAATCAGCCCATGAATCAGCTTCGCGCGTGTGATACGGACTGCAGTCCTGGTGGGAACTCCCTTCGTCCAGAGACAAACGCCTCGCCGTCCGCGAGTTTTGACAAGAACTGATTGAATAGAGGAGCTCGCCCCCCACCTGTCAACCGTGGCGGTGATCGCTCTGGTGGCCAGGTCGTGATCCACGTTAGAAAATTGGTCTTTCACGTCGAAAGTAGCACCGTATACCCTGTGAGCACCCTTTGCCGCCCTCGCATTAAAGTCAGCGATTCTTCCCTTGAGGCGGTGCGTGCCTCCGAGGGTAAAAGCACTGCCAAGTGCGTCCACAATAAAATCAGCCGCTCTGCCGAGCCTGTTCTGTGCGAGCGCAATCGGACTGGAATAGTTCGGCTGGATAGGCCGGTAAAGCTGCATCGCGTTGCACTTGTCCTTAATAAGGACATACAAAGTGCCAAAATAACCGTTCGCATCAAACCTGGCGACAGTGTGAAGCATCTTCGCTTTGAAGTCACGGCTCATCTTTTCCAGTACCGAGGCAACCGTCCCGTCGATCTTCTCAAACTGTGCGGCGCTGGTCTCCCTCTCCTTCACCAGGAGCTGAAAATATTTTCGCTGGCACATCAGTCCACCCACCGCTCCATTACGGTCCAGTGGGAAACGTGCAGTCAGTTCACAAGCCGCCAGCGCCAAACGGTACTCATCCACGTTCACCGTACCCAACTGCGTGCATTTTGACCTTCCTTCAGGCACCCCTTGTTCTTGCGCCCATCGCTGCACCGAACCCCGCAGCTTCAGTTGCAACCCCGCCGCCACCTTCATTCTCCTGGCAGCTGTGACCAACTGCCGGCAAAGAGGCTCCACATCCCATCTCTCCTCGTTCAGCGACGCGCGCGCTGCACAAAAAGGTGCAACCCAACTCTCTGAATACGAGGGCCCCTGCTTCAGCCGCCCCCTGAAGTGTCTTCCCAACCTGGCCAGACCCCCAGCCGTCACCGGGTGCTGTCTCTTGGCCGCCGCATTCTGGATAAGCAGCACGTCCACATCGAAGCGTGCCCCAGTCGAGCGGTCCTCGTACCCCAGAGCTGATTGCGGGAAAAGGAACTTGAGGACATCGCGCTTCAGCTGCAAGAACCTGTGGACGAAAGGGATTTTAGTGTAGTCCTGCCAGGCAGGAACAGTGAGAACAATCCTGACCGCCGTCCGCGCTCCACGAGCAGAGTCCACAGCGTGTTGAATCGCTCGCAAAATACAACGTCGGGTGTACAAGGGATTTCCAAAAGCCATCAACTGCCACCAGTAGCTATGAGCGTCCCGGCCCGCGGCAAAAGCAGTGTCCTCCTCATAAGGGGTGAAGAACACAGTGGACTTAAGATTAACGTCAAAGGGGGTCGCAAATAACTCCGCAGTAAGAGTAAGAACAGAGCGAAGGACATCCTGGTCAGGGTAGGGAAAAATCCAATAGTCACGGGTAATATGATCCACCCAGAACACCATTCGCTGCGCAATAAAGATAAGATACCCTCTCAGGGAACCCGTTGCAACAGTGCCGGACGTCTCCATTGCAGCAAGACGGGCTACAAGTCGCTTCATTCGGGTCCATAAAATACGCATCACAAGACAACTCCCACGTCTCACTGTGAACCAGACAGTCCACCGCTCGATAGAGGTCGCCACACCTTTCACCTTCTTTGCCAGAAGCGTGCGCTCTGAGCTCTTCACCGCGTTGTAGTTGCATCCCTCCACCTCGAAGAGCAGCGGAAGGATCGCGTCCACCTTCTCATCCTCGCATTTCGTCGAATATCCGGCGAACACGTTGACATAGTCCAAGCAGGCTTCGCGGGCAGACTCCTGGTAATCGACACTGAAGGCTGGGGTGTCTTTGAGGCTGTGTGCAAGCGGGGCGAGGACCGTGTCGCTGAGGTCAGTGGTTCTCGCACAAACGTGCCCTTCTTCGTCTCTGGGCAAACTGGGTGACGCTGTGTGGCACATGCACGGGGGTGCTGTGGTCCGAGCTGCCAGCTCCCTGAAGTTGCAGAAGGTCGAGTCGAGCTTCCGTGTACGCGTCTGTACGACAGTAGTCCTCCGAGTGACAAAGTTGGTGATGCGCCAGCTCAGTTTCAAATGTCGAAGCGCTGCTCGAGCCAGGCTCTTCACGTCGATACGCTCCCAGGTCGTCGCCGCCGGAACTCTAAGAACATAGACACCTCGCAGTGGAAAGCCGTGAGTGCGGCTGGCGGCTAGAGCTACCTTGGCTCTCAGTGAGGCGCGTTGCTGCCAGTTGAAGTACGAGCGAATAGCCTCAAAAACTCTGACCAGTTGTTCCAGTGTAAACTTAAATAGCACAGGGCAAGTTGCAGGTCGTCTGATAAGGCCCTTGACCACCCAATTGGCCCAGCGATCGCGCGAAAGCTCATAAATCTTCTCGAAGACCACTGCAGCGACATTATGTTTAAGCTGCTTCGCGAGCTCGCCCAACTTCGAGTAGATCTTGTCGCCAGCCGCCCAGGTAACTGTGCTCTCACTCTTACCGAATTTAGTTCTCACTGTGTCCCAGTCAGAGCCGTCAATCAGGCCGCGTACTGATTTCAGAGAGTTCAAAAGTAGGTCTCCATTCTCAAACTTGGCCAGCCAGGTCATAAGATTAGTGCCGTTCCATTCCTCATTATACCATACAGTAAGGGCCGTCTGCCCTTCATCATAAAAATTGTTGCCCTCGCCTCGTGCCTGCAAGAGTCTGCGTGTGCGTCCTCTAAGGTGGGCAAAGGATCGCTGTTTCTTCTTAGTGGGTCCAGATCGCTGTCTCCGAAATCCCTGAGTGTTCAGAGTATGATTCGGGTGTTGCGTCAAACGGATAAGTCTCAATTCCGCAGTGTCGGTGTCGGTCTTGGATCTGAAGAAGGCGAGTGGTAAGCATACATAATTAAAAATACCATAGGATCGCAAGAAGCCATAAAGTTTACGGGCTCCTCGTTTACTCGGATTTTGTGTCACTTGCAGGTGCTCCAGCGATCTCTTCGTCACACCGTTCCAGGACTTCCCAACATAGCTCAGTGACGTCCACGGCGACACAAGTACATATACTGCAAACCGATCTTCTCCACGATACCACTTCATTAAGTCCTCCGTCGTCATACAGTCCCAAAAAGGTAAGAAACGGCGTACCCACCATCGTGGTCTACACCCGCAGAGGTGGAAAAAAGTTAGCGCCTGAAATTTCCAGACTCGCATAAACTTGTTCTCCACATCTTCAGCCATTAGGTCATTGCGCCAGTGCTCGTCAAATAGAACAGATCTCAAAGTTTCCAGTAGTTCCATTAGACGGGCTGCTCTGCACTGGCGCGGACCATATAGCTAGAATTTAAAGAAGTCGAGGACCCCTGCATTATGCAGATCCACGACGTGATTGACGATAGTCCGTCTCTCGAGTCCACCCCTGGGTTTAGTTTCATCCCAGCCTTGAGGAATCTCGTTGAGTGCACGTAGAACATCGACGAGTCGGTTCATTCCTGCGACCCCCTTGAATTTCTCATTAACGTCAGCGGGTGTGGTGGCAACAGGATACACCCACGATCGGTCTTCTTCCTCCTCTTCTTCGTGTTCTTGTTCTTCTGCCAGATCCTCCACCTCTGGAGCTGGCGTTGCAGTTCTGCCGCGTCCACCTCCAGCATTGCGCCCACGTCCTCCACGTCCACGTCCTGCATTCTCCGCCCGGAACACACGTTTACGTGTCACGGGCATACAAATGCATATACGAAGTTTCAGAGTAATCGGATACGAATCGATATATATCACAACTGGTGATTATGCAATACGGCCCGTGTTACGAAAACATTTTTATTCTGTAACAAAGCTCCCAAGGGAATCGTGTTTCATCACTATATAGCACAGGCTGTTCGGCTAGTTTCTCTCGTCACAGGAATCCCTGTTTTTCCCCAACCTGCGCCGCCATAAATGTCATCTCTATTGTCGTCTGTCACGGTATTGTACCAACACCGTTGATTCTGTCATAATCGTTCCTAATAATATTTCTATCGTTCACGATTCTGCCAGAGAGATAACATTTACTGATTTTTCATTCTTCATCCACGATCTCAGATTCCCTATCAATATTTCTCCCAATATGCCGGTAATCTGAATCGGATCCCCCTTCCGTGGGGGTAATTGGCAGTCTATCGTGCCCCCTGGCACAACTCTCCCCCCTTTAGGGGTGGCTTTCTCCTGATGTCACCCCAGCATCTTCATCACCTGTATTCCTGGGAAATAACCGCTGAAATAAGGTTCTCAGTAACTTAGCAGGTATAGGATATACTGCGCGAGAATTCTGCATCCCCTGCTGATCTGGATGAGGCCCTAGTTGAGCAGTAAGGGGGTGCACTCCAGTTGCCCATTTACATGGACACGGAGTCTGCGAGGTACATTCTCGCAGTGGTACGCTGGGCGGCGCATTAGTCCAGATACAAGTAGGTTTCTTATACTTCTCCCCGTACATGCAATATGAGCAAAACAAAGGGGTAGGTAATTGATCCACTACAGGTCTGAATCGCAAAGCATTGGGATATCGCCCTTTTGGATTTTCCAGAAACCAATAGCGTGGTCTGAGATATTCGATGATGTCATGGGTGCGTTCTACACAAGCATCTGCAGATATTAAATCTGGTGGTCCTCCAGTAGTTCGCGCTTGACTATATTGGGTACACGGTGGACTCGCCCATATTACATCAAAATATCCAGGAGGGTAATAGCTCCAATATTCCCAATCTTCAATTCTGGTAACATGCGTAGATCGCCAGAACTTATCAGAATCTAAAGATACTGTCTGTGCCTGAGGAAAGCATTCTGAGAAGGATCTTTGAACTGAGCCAGTGCCACTGAAGAGTACCAGTATTCTGATAGGTTTTACTGGAGCTGGCGATAACTCAGTCACATACGCCACTTCTCCAGAATCGGTAAAGTGTTGTTCTTCCCATGGAAGACACGCACTCGCAGAACTATTAGACATACCCCAGAACTGCGCTGATAATTGCTGCACTAATGTCCCACCGTCCGCTGTCATTATTGACGCGGCATGTTGGTGCCGTCGATGTTCCCTTCTCCTCGCAGCTGAATCCCTGACCTGCTGTTCCATTGCTAGGCGTCTCTCTTCAAAATCCCGCAACTGTTGTAATGGGGCACCGCGCTCTAGCTTATCACGCGTTCTCCACTGGTCATGGGCTTTAGAGAACCCGGTCCATCGCACCTTCCATTCCTCTATTTCTTTGCCCCTGCTCACGCGTACGCGTCGGCTCAAGATTTTCTCTACATGAGCCTCTTTCTGTCCGTCCACCATCACTGCTTCAGGTGTCACTGTCTGCTGTCGCAGAGCGAAAGTGTCCTCTCCACCTGTGTAGGGTTTCAATCTGTGCTGCGCGAACACGTCATGCACTCTCCAATGTGGGGGCAACTTCAGTCTATACGCCACTGGTGCCCCTCTGTCTGCCTCAGGCATCTCCGCCTGCAGATCGCTGTAAAAGCGTTCCGTAACTGCAACTGGACCATGCCACCGCTTGCTCAGCTTGCGGCACAAGGCTCTGTCCATCAACTTCTCCGTAAGATGTTTAGCCTCAATCCAGACCAAGTCACCTACCGCATACTCCCGCTGCGTGTGTCGCTGATCAAAAGCGTCTCGTTGCCTGCGTTGTGCTAGCTCAAGTTTACTGCGTGCGTCCCGCAACTGCGACGAAAATCTCGACGCCCATTCATGTGCAGTCCCCACCCCTCCTTTTCGTTGCCCGCTGTGCAATTGAGCGGCCTCCAAGAATATGTCAAGCTGCGACATGGGCGACACACCACAACATAATTCAAATGGAGTGAAACCTGTAACATCATTACGCGAATCGTTGATTGCGAACTCTACGTTAGTAGCGTATAAGTCCCAGGACTCCGGATTGTCCTCCACAAACGATCTCAACATGTCCTCCACCACCCTGTTAGTGTGCTCCGCTTGACCATCAGAGCGAGGGTTGTAGGGCGTAGTCATTGCCACTTTCACACCCATCAATCTCATCAACTCCTTCCAGAAGGTATCCTGAAAGCGTGGATCACGGTCACTGACTATTTTCATCGGAGCTCCATGCTGTCTCCACACCGTGTCAAAGTAGATACGTGCCACTGTAGCAGCAGAGCTGTCCCCAAAATTTATAGGAACCACATGTACCATTTTAGACAGTTTGCATGTAAATGCTACAAATGCGTCATTGCCCTGCTCAGTCAAGGGTAGGCCTGTGACGAAATCCACTCCCACATCCTGCCATACCCGAGTTGGAATAGAATGCGGGTTCAGCAATCCATCTGGGAAAGATGATCTGGGCTTCACCGCCTGACAAACTGAACAGGAGGCAACCCATTCTCCCACATCTTGGTGTGCATTCCTCCACCAAACCCTTCGCAGAACACGCTCCAGCGTTTTATCTCGGCCAGTATGGCCAGCTGTCGCTGACTCATGCGCTTCGCGCATAATAATCTCTCTCAGCGGAGAGTCCTCTCCCAGCACCAACTGAAATCTTCCCGATGCAGTTCTCCACAGTACTTCACCCACCAGACAGAAGTCTTTGGTGCGGCTGTGATGAGCACACTTTACCTTAGTGCGTAGCTCATTGAGAGGTCCGTCTCTAGTATATTCGGACTTCAAGGCTTCCAAGAAAGCAGCATCAGACGCTTCTTCCCGAGAGTCACGCAATTTGGCTGCTTTGCCTGCGTGTATTATGGGTACTCGTCCTCTTGGTTGACGTACTCTTTGTACTCGCTGCTTCGATGGAGGCGCATACACTACCAGCATAGGCTGCTGTAAATCGACTAATTTCCCATTGGAACCCTCCATCAATTGTACTGGTTCACCTTGCGCATCATGCGTGGGGATCACCTCCTCAATACGCATTCCTGCTCGCCTGAACAGGGATCTCCACTGCGGCATTCTGGACTGAATATCAGGCAGTAGAAACACAGCAGAAGTGTTCTCGGGTTCACATCGCCACTCCTGCACGTACTTACGCAGCAAGGCCTCCACTGTCAAGTGTTTGTCTGAGAACGAGGGTTCGCACCACACATGCATCCCTCTCCACTTCTCCTGTAAGCAGTTGTGCCAGAACCGCTTTACACGCCGATTGTTGCCATGCTCATCGCAACAGGCGTCGACGTCGAAGTTGCCATATTTAGCCTGAATACGGTCAAACACGTCCTGCCGCACTCGCATACCGCGCCAGCCAGCTGCCTGGAACCGTACAGACTTCTTTGGCTGCCTCTGTGATGGCAGTGGAGCTTCTGCAGACTGTTCCTGCACTTCCGAGGACTGGTCTTCCTTCACATCCCCTTTCAGGGCAGAAGGCACAGAACGCCTGTTCTGCGGTTCACCCTGCTTGGTCACTTTGGTGTTCACATCGCCTCGTTCTGAGGCGGCATCCCGCAAAGAAGTTTCTACATCCTCCTTCACTCGCAACACTTGGGAGCGGGGACTCCTCCTCAATGTGTGTTCCAGTCCACCCGACTTCTGCTGAGTCGTCTGAGTGTCCTCGGTGCGAATGCTGACCTCCGCGACTTTATCTGATACCCCCTTCACTTTAGAAGTGATGCGCTTGTCCAGCGTCTTGGATTTCAGATACTTCCCCCGACTTTTAAAGGCCAGGGTAGCCTCCATAGCTTTCTCCGCTATCTGTAAAGTGTCCACCGCGTGAAGATAAGCCTGCTGCTCTGCATGCCATGCAGGATAGCTCTTCGAGGGCCCCTCTTCGAAGATGTGGGAGGTGTCCATCACAGCGAGCGAAGTCTTGGGTAAATCGGATTTGTCGTCCAATACCCCCGCCTCCTTCAACCCGTCTCGTGGCGACTTGACCACATAGTCAGGTCGGCGAGACAAGGCGTCAGGTACCAGCAACAGAGCCCCCTTCACATATTCCATACGGGGAACACCCACCTCCACCAAGTCCATGTACCATCTCGCCTGTCGCCTAGATAGCTCACGCCCCGGCTCCATTAACCACTCTAATGGGCGGTGATCACCTTGAAGCTTGAACTCTGTAAAAATCAAATAATGCCTCCACGTCACTGTACAGCAATGATGTAGAGCACCCAGTTCTCGCTCTCCAGTATGGTAATTCTGCTCTGCCGCTGAAAATTGTCGGCTCTCATATGCAATCACCTTCAGACCATTCCCACAGTCTTGCATAAGGACCCCGCCTAGCGCCACTCCGCTAGCGTCCGTCTGCACCAGAAAAGGAGCAGATCCATCAGCTGCCGCCTTCATATTTGGCAATGCCAGAATGGGCGCCTTAACCAGAGCAGCTTTCAACTCCTCAAAGGCCCACTGCTGCTCCGGTCCCCATGTCCAGGGTACATCCGTCTTGGTCAGCTTGGTCAAGGGCTGCGCTATCTCAGAGAAGCAGTGGATGAAACGCCTATAATATCCCGCCAGTCCCAAGAACTGCCGCACGTGGGTAACATTCTCCAGCGCAGGCCAATCACGCACTGCCGCCACCTTATCATGTTGAGGTTGGCACCCTTCCTTCGACAGAGTATGACCAAGGAACTTGATAGAAGACTTCAACATTTGTGCCTTAGACTTCTTCAAGTATACACCCTTCTCGCGGCATGTTAACAGAAATGTGCGTACCGCAGAGTAGTGCTCCTCCACGGTCCCACTGGTGTAAACACACACATCGTCAATGAAAATTCTGACGAAGGGTAAATGTCCCAACGCTCGCTGCATTCGCCGTTGATATTGTGACGGGGAGTTCTGCAAGCCTTGAGGCATTACCAACCACTCGTAGGCTCCCATCTGAGTAGTAAACGCTGTCTTCTCCACGTCCTCAGGTGCCATAGGTACTTGCCAGAACCCGTCTGCAGCGTCGAAGGTGGAGAAATGGGTAGCTCCCTGCATCTCGTCAAACATCATTTGAATATCAGGTAGAGGATACCGGTCTCGAATTGTTTGTGAATTCAGTTGCCTGAAATCACACACCAGCCTAAGGATATGGGGCTGTCCTGGCTTGGGCACCATTAAACAAGGAGCCGCATACGGACTCGAGGAGGGTCGTATGTATCCTTTCTCCACCAGTTGTTCAATGCGTTCTCGTAGTTGACGCAACTCCTCCACAGACATCTTGTAAGGTCTTCTACAGGGAGGTCCTCCTTCTCTGTCCGGCTTGAGGTTAATCTTCGCCTGATCTTCGTCAGCGTGTCGAAGGTTTTCCAATCCAGAAGGTAAAGAGTCCCGCAGCTCCTGCTCAAACTCGTCGAAGAGGTCCTTGAACTTCTTCTTCCACGCTGCAGTGGCATCCGCATCTTGCGAGTCCTGCTGCGACACAGGGTTCTTCGGTTCATCGTTGGCGCCAGTAGGAATCTTCGAGATGTCCTCCTTCTCAACGGCCAAATCCTCAGCTTCCACCTTGAAAGCCGACTCTCCGGTTGTGGTCCTCGCAGCCATCATCAACCATGCGGGCATGGAAGAAGCGTCTCCCGCGAGTCTCCGCGTTTCCGCGGCCACTAGATGTTTCTTCAACTGCACCGAAGTGAGGAACACCTCGTCAATCAGCCCGGCACAATCCACATCTCCTCGTCGCTTCCCTTTCCTTCCTCCAGGGGCAGCACTGATTCCCGGATTACACCCGGAAATGGTAACCCTCTCTGCACCGCCTCCTTTCCTTTTGTTAGAAAAGGACACTGCACCATTGCCATCATAGTCCAGCGTAATGGGAGATAAGCTGCGTAGCCATTTCCCTCCCAACACCATGTCCACGGCGATGCCCAAGGGTAGCACCCGCATAGCCATAGATTGCTCAGTATAGGTCCCTGTCGTGGTCCTGGCAGTGAACTTAGAATAAGCCACATGACCAGTCGTCTTGACTGAGCCATCCGCCAGGAGAAAGGCCCACTTCGCGTAGTCAACTTGCAGCGTCTGGCGCAGTCTTCAGATACGAATATATCTGAAGCTCCAGAATCCACCAGCACCTTGACACGATGTCCCTTCAAGTACGCGAAGAATACCAGAAGTAGGGGTCCATCTGGATCTTGTGCAGAAGCCAAGTATTCAGTGGGTCCCCATCGTACACTACCATCGCTGCACAACCGCTCACATTTAAGTGGGTCATCATCATCTTCCTCATTATCATCCAATGGGTGACTTCCTCCAAGGTCATCATTATCCAGAGGGTGACTATCCAACACGGACAGTTGCGCGTCCATGGTGGTTGAAGGTGATACATGAGTAGTAGTTGCAGCATCGTTGTGGTCCGCAACTGGTTTTGAGTCTTGATCTCCCGCTGCCATCATTTGCTGCGTGAAGTTTAGGTCGTTATCGGGCGTGGACATCTGTTCATCCGCTGATGCATGCGTCGGAGATTCTGAAATCTCCGGTATCGACAATGGAGGGGTTGTAACACCTACCGGCCCTCCAGAATCATCGCCTTCAGATGGAGTATCACCTGAATTACTCGGTACCTCAGGCATATCCTCCGCAAACATCTCCTGATAAACTGCGGCTGGGTCTGCTTCTTGCTGCATCTCTCGAAATCGGTGTACTCGATATAAACTACACCATGTATCAGGAATTCCAGGGATGTCCCCCCCAGATCCTGGTATCCTGCCCGTATCAGATATCGCCGCTGATGGGCGTGCCACAGGAGATTGCAAGGATTCCAGCACCAGTAAAGTTCCAGAATCGTCACGCACAGAGAGGGGCTCATATCTTTTCCTCACACGCTTCCACCCCTCCAACTCCCACTGTCTGCTGCCTCTTGGAGTGGAAGTCTCCTGAGACATAGCGTGTAGTTGCTCTTCCATAGACAACTCTTCCCAAGCATACCTTAAAAGGGTAGCTAGAGGCATCGCCAAATCCAGAGCTGTCAAACTCCGGCTGCGATGTAACTCACCAATATCCACCATACCTCGCTGAAGTAGATTATCAACATGTGATGTGATCATTGATTTCCGGGTACATACCGGCACCACACCCCCTGCAGCGTGATGTGCGAGAGGTATGTCTGCCATTGTCCGCATCATATCCAGATTGCTCCTTCTGTTTAGGAACCTGATTGGAATATTGCGTCGCCGCCGTCCATTAATAAGGTCCTTGTCCAGCTCCTTCTGTATGTCAGCAGCAGATACTTTCTGTCGCAGCTGTTTCCGGATCCGCTGCATCAGAGCCTCCATCGAGGTCGCCCTCCCTTTACTTCGCCACTGCCACGCGGGTAAACGCTGTGACTGTTCCGTCAAGAGGGGCGCGTGCACATTGTTGTACATCCATGTGCCCAACACTGCAAAGTGCCGAGGCATAGGATCACCTTCTTCAGGTGAAACTCTCAGCCTACTGCTGAAAGTCAGCGGCGAGCTTGTCGCCACCGAGAAGGGTGATTCATCACCCTTCCTCCTCGGAGATAGTGATCTCCTCGGAGTTGTGCAACTCCGCACCAATAACCGCCAGCTGCTCGGAGCACCCTACCAAGGCCGCCAAGGATTCCACGGCCTCTCCATCCATCTCTGCCAAGCTCTCGATATCCGCCTTTAGCTCGACAGGTGCCCACTCAGTGTCCTCATTGCGCGACAACGCCCAGAACAACGCCGCCACTTGTTCTCGGTTTCGAGCTAAACGAGGGGGTGCGTTTGCCTTCCACGCAGCCAACTTCACCGCGTCCGTACAGTCCCGCACCAGATGGTCGGGACTTTGACACGCGTAGCAGTTTCTCACTCGCTTCGGATAGGTCGGGGTTGTTGTCAAGGCCGGGGGCGATGGTCGAGCAGAGGTCGGCGCTGCAGCGAGCTCAGCGTGCGTGGCTGCCATCAATCGATGAGGCTCCCGAGAGCGGCTTCGGAAGAAGGACCTGGAGGGTGACGGAGATGTAGAAGGGGAATTCCAGGGGCGGCCAGTTCGTTCTCCACTTCTGTTGGATTGAGCCTGAGCCGCCTTCTTCTCCTTGCGCGACTCGATGTTTTTTGCAATCTCCAGCACTTTTAAGATTGCCTGAGTAACATCACGGGGCGTCGCCTCCTCCTTCATCTTCTCCTCCCACACATGTGGCTCGGAGAGGTCCAGCTTGATCCTTCGCAGCTCCTCACCCACCTTGTCAGTGTAGGTGAGTCCCCTCCAGAATATATATGAGAACTCAGACTCAGAGACTTGCACGCATCCTTGGACGACCTTTGCCATAAAGTTCACAGTTTTATGGCGATTGGTCAATCGCGAATGGTAGGCGTCAGCGGTCTCGTCTTTCTTCTGACCGATCTGGAGATCATCTCGAAGGGTTTGAAGTTCCGCCACTGGAAGAGTACTCACCGCCAGATCCCCCAGAAAGACGTCTGGATCGCTGTATCGGAGACGCCAGGCCTCCGATGTCCCAGAACCGCCGCCAGCCCTCTCCATATACTCTTTCTGCTCCGTGCCCAATGCAGTTTCTGTCACGGTCCATAGCACCTCGGAGACCGAAGATTGACGGCCCTCTCCCGCATAACAGCTCGCCTGAGAAAACGCCCTCAGTACCACCTTCTCGTTGAGGAGCTTGTGCAGGTTCCGCGCAAAGGTCTCCAACTCAGAGATGGCCTTCTCTTTACTCAGCTTGTCCGCGGAAGGGAAGCGTGTCAGCTTTTCGACGAGGCGATCGATGTTGCTCTGCACCTTACTCTCCAGATAGGCCGCCTTGTCGCCAGGGTCGTGTTCTCCTTGTCCAGGAGGACGAGGGTTGAAGACCTGGGCGTGAGGAGAAAGGCCTGGACGAGCGTGAGGAGGTGGCGCAACCGATCCTGCGAAATGGGGACTCCGGTGTTGCGGCGCATGCGGTCCTGAATGCAGGGGATGTCCAGGACCTCCTGCAGAAGTTCCCGCTGCAACCGCACTGATCCCAGATTGAACAGCGAGACCAGGTGGGACTCCAATGTTTGATAGTCCAGGTGGGGCAGCAAGGGCAGGAGGAAGTCCAGCAGGTGGTACTCCATAGGGTACAGATGAGCCTCCCGCTTGTGGGATCACTGCCGATAAGGACGTCGAAGTGTTCGCGGTGGCCACTG
This sequence comes from Cymbomonas tetramitiformis, assembly GCA_001247695.2. Lineage (NCBI taxonomy): Eukaryota > Viridiplantae > Chlorophyta > Pyramimonadophyceae > Pyramimonadales > Pyramimonadaceae > Cymbomonas > Cymbomonas tetramitiformis. Next base: position 16,729 of record LGRX02026721.1, on the reverse strand, counting down.
GAATACGCGTTACCATCGGGTCATTAGGTATAGGCGTATTGGTCAGGGCCACTGATAGTGATGGCGCCCCGACCATTGACGAGGATGGCGCGGCCGAAGAGGAGGGAGGCGTCGCAGGAGCTTCCAAAGCCGGTGGGTTTCTCTCTCTCCGGCACTCGTCCACGTACCACTGACTTTGCTGCACCTCGAACCAAGCTGCCAGGCAATCTCGATCCAGCATGGAGATCTGCTCTTCGAGAGGCCAGTCTGGGATTTCCATCCAGCTTGGTGACACCACCCCCCTTCCTCCAGGACTGTGGTGATACTCGTGTAACACCGTGTCCACCGCATCCTTGTTCACCATCATGACATAGGTGGGGACAGCAGGGGATAGAAGCAAGGCGGGGGAACCAGTTACCAACCCCCCAGCGGAGATGTACTCCGTGAGGGGCATACCGATCAACGTCAGGGCCTTGTAGAAGAGGTTGACGCCGAAGGGTCCCGTGGATGCCAATCCAGTAGCCGTGGGCATGTCAAACTGGAATTCTGAATACCCAGGAGGCGTAGGCGTCCACAGGCTCAACCCCTCCGCAGTGACTAGCATCGCCCTTCCTCGGTGCGATCCACTGTAACCGCCAGGAGGATAGTGTGGGGGTCCAGAAGGAGGTCGACGAGGAGGTTCAGATTGGTCTTCATCATCTTCTCCTTCTTCTGCTCCACCGTCTGGGGGAACACCACTGGGACCTCCGCCCTCCGCTGATCTCCTAGGTGGTGAGTGTGCACTTGTCGCTCCCATCCCGCCAGTTGACTTACGTGGCGCCCCATCGTACGCCTTCTTGCGATCCACTGCCTTCCACTTCTCCTTCGAGATACGCCGCCATTGCTCCTCCTCAGTCCCAATGCTGTCATTCGCCACCGCTGGAGAGGAATCACTTCCATCAATGACGATGGTGTCGAGGGAAGACCGCCGCATCCTGGCCAACTGTCGACATGCTACACCTGATTGTGAGTCAGAATGTACAGGGTCAATACTCTCACGCAATTTTCGAAGCTCCTCCACCGACATCTGGTAAGGTCTTCTACTAGGAGGAGGATCTGCATGGTTGTCCATCTCGAACGAGACCTTGGCCACACGTCCTTCCGCCCGCTGCGTCCCCGATTTAGGGTTAGTCGAGTCACACACCTGATTCGAGGCTCCCACCATCTCAGTTACCACAGCCGCATGGTGCGACTCACTCAGGAAACCCAGCTTGGTCGCCAATTCCATCGAGAGCCCCTGTGGCTTGCTCATGTCATCCTTCATCGGGGGAAACTCCACAGTTAGAAAGCCCAGCTTGATCGCCTCCTCCATCGTGAGCCCCTCAGAGGACTTGCGCCTGGCCTCCTCAACTCTGGCGATCTGCGACAAGCTATCCTCAGGTGAGGGAGGTGGTTGCGATGTCCGCGTCGCTCCTGGCGTCTGACCTAGAGATACTTCGGCAGAAGGTTCTCCATCAGCGTTTCCAGGCTGTGGCTGCTGCGTCTTAGCCACCACCGCGGGTATGGATAAGGATTGCGAGCTCTGCGTCGCTCCTGGCGTCTGACCTAGAGATACTTCAGCAGAAGATTCTCCACCAGCGTTTTCAGAGTGTAGCTGCTGCAACTTAGCAACCACTGCGTCGCTGATGGTCTGGGTAAGGTCCGCCACCCCCTGTGACCCAGCCACACTGTGATCCCTGCCCGAGCCCGAACCTGCGCGTTCCGCCAGCCTGCGCTTCCTCGCTTTGGCGTCCCTCCTTGCTCTGGATCTCTCCGACATTTCAGAATTCGATGACGACGGTGAATTCGAGTCATGTCGATAAGGAAGATCGTGACGGTTCCAGCTGTAGGGTCCCAATGCAGCCCTCGAACGTCGGCGTCTGAGTGGAGGATGTCCATCCTCACGCGGCAGTGCATACGATTCATTGCTGTCGTTGTCCGGGTACTGCGTCGCGTAGAACACCTCGGTGCGCCCTCGCTGTCCAACTTCCCCATCAGACTCCACATCGGGCGGTGACATCGGTACACCAGAACGGACCTCGCTGATCTCGGACGCCTCCGAAGCTGATACCATAAAGACGCCTGAGGTGGCGTTGCCCAGCTCCGACGCCCGCACTGCTGACGCATCCTTCATGTCCTCCTCCGCTGCAGCTGATCCACCATCTGCTCCCGGCATCCCGTCAGCACGCACACTATCTGTAGCGTTTCCGCCATCAGTTGTACGCGTAGATAATGTGTGCGCACGCACCTCGCCCAGCCCCGGCATTCCGTCCACACGCATACTATCTGTAGCGTTTCCGCCATCAGTTGTACGCGCAGATAATGTGTGCGCACGCACCTCGCCCAGCCCCGGCATTCCGTCCACACGCATACTATCTGTAGCGTTTCCGCCATCAGTTGTACGCGCAGATAATGTGTGCGCATGCACCTCGCCCAGCCGCAACGACGGTGAGTGTTCCCACTCCACACGCATAGGCAGCGGGTTCCCATAAGGAGGTCGGCCCTGTGTGTACCAGCCTTCACCCTGATAGGGTGTTGGGAATTGAACATTCCTGAAAGGGTAATGTCCAGTCCAGGTGTGTAAGGGTAATTGCGCCGCTGCATCGGTGGGTGCAGCCGATGGTGTCATATACTGCACCGGCTGATCCGCTGTCCACGGTGGTGGTATTGGCCCTCCTGGATATAAACTGCCGGGTGCAGCAGCTGGGAGAAAGTTAGCTGCTGCCATTGGTGATGCCCTATACATAGGAGGGACTGCGAAGGCAGCAGGATCAGAGAACTGCGCACCATATTGCCCCGTTGTAGGCTGCCGAACATACCGTTCGGCAGTAGCAGCTCCCATGCCTGCGCCCGAAACTGCTGCTCCAGGATATCCGGACGATGGTGCAACGTGCCCTGCTTCAGAATGCGCCCAAAAAGGCGCAGCAGCAGCAGGATCAACAGCAGGTTGAGAATATGGTGCCACTGGCTGTGCTCCCGTCGGTGTGCCAAGGGAAGCTGCCGGCAAGTGGTGAGGATAATGGCTTACCGGAGGTAACCCAATATATACTCCTGACGAACCGACGGCTGAAGTGTGCTGTCCGTGTTGCATATAGTGTGCTCCAGAGGGCGCACCATAACCGAGATAAGGTATCATTCTCGGCATTGGCTTGATAAGCAGGATTGGTCTGTGGTGTGCCCCTGAATATACCAGCCGACGTCTTATAAGTGTACACGTCTGTGCCACTCATAGCCCGAGTCCAGATATATATATATATACAACGTCAACACAGAACGGACCACCCAGTAGGTTGTCGTTACGTTGAAAACAGTCCCAACCCGTGCAGGATGGGTTTGTGTGCGCCACACACGAAGCTGTTTTTCGTTTCCGACCTCTAAGAATACTATACTAGAATGATATTCTGTGTCCAGAAAAGCCGTTTACGTTTGCTAGACGTCACCGTACGAATACCGTACCCTGAGTATTAAGAGCTGAAGGAGACGACATACTGCATTCTACCGTGAGTTTCCGTGCATTCCAGATAATTTCCGTCAATATACATATTGTCCAGGTATAGTTAAACGTCGTTGCAGGGTTGAATTGCCGATCTGAGCATATTTTTCAAAAACCGATGAACGACATGTTTGACCGTCCACAGTGTGAAAATAAGCGCCGGACCTGTCCTGAACGATATATGATCTCTAGAGGCTCGTAGTCGTCAAAAATACTTTTCCATGGATAAGTTTGACATATACAAACGGAAAATAATGACTAAGAGCTCATCTCCCCCCCAGAACATACTGTGCGCATGGAAGTCGCTTACGCCGAAGAAAGCCGAGTGCTGTTATCCCGCGCGAATAGCATAATTGAAGGCAGCACTCGCCACATCTGATACCAATTTGTCACGGGCATACAAATGCATATACGAAGTTTCAGAGTAATCGGATACGAATCGATATATATCACAACTGGTGATTATGCAATACGGCCCGTGTTACGAAAACATTTTTATTCTGTAACAAAGCTCTCAAGGGAATCGTGTTTCATCACTATATAGCACAGGCTGTTCGGCTAGTTTCTCTCGTCACAGGAATCCCTGTTTTTCCCCAACCTGCGCCGCCATAAATGTCATCTCTATTGTCGTCTGTCACGGTATTGTACCAACACCGTTGATTCTGTCATAATCGTTCCTAATAATATTTCTATCGTTCACGATTCTGCCAGAGAGATAACATTTACTGATTTTTCATTCTTCATCCACGATCTCAGATTCCCTATCAATATTTCTCCCAATATGCCGGTAATCTGAATCGGATCCCCCTTCCGTGGGGGTAATTGGCAGTCTATCGTGCCCCCTGGCACATTACGTGCAGTAGCTGGAGCGACCGCAGCTGCTGCTTTGAGTGCCGCCGCCGTAGCCGCGCTAGCGGCTGCTCTTAATCCGGTGATCTCCGCTTGTGCCGCCTGAAGCTGTGCCTGTAACTGTGCTGTAAGCAGTGACCTGGTAGCTTCTGCATCTTCGTCCAGTTTTCGTTTAATTTCATCCAGTTCTCTTTTCTTCCTTTTCTGTTGCTCACGGCGGCGCTTGTATTTCTCTGTTTCAGGGGAGAGAACTTCATCGTCGGAATCCGCTGATTCGGTGGTCTCATTGGAGCGTGAGAGCCTGTCACGTTTGCCGGTTCGTGACTTTGACTTCGATTTTGAAACGGAAGCGGACTTCGACGCAGAGCGGGATTTCGTTGCAGGTGTGTCCCCACGTGACTTACTGCCTGTTTTTCGTGGTGTGTCTGGTCGCTGCTTGTCAAGAGCTTGACGAATCGCCCGCTCGTGTTTGAGTTCCAGGTCGGCACTCATTCTGTGCATCTCACTTTGGTGCAACTGATCACGGAGTTGTTGTGTGATTCCAGGCTTAAACCCGCCGCCGCCAAACTGATTCTGCTCCGGCGGCGCACCCCAGTTCGGCACTGGTTGAGCCTGATAAGGCTGGGTAGGTGGTGGTTGGAAGTGATTGGGTGGTGGAGGATATGGAGGGGGAGGCGGCTGAGTATGCTGCTGTTGATTAGGCTGTTGAGAATTCCGATTGTACTGCTGCATTGACTGGGGATAAAAAGCCCCTTGTGCGTGATTAGGTAGACTCATCGAGAAAGGAAATCGAGTAACCACCAGTAAGGGATCGTAAGATATAATGAGAAACTCCCACTGTACTTAAAAACCAGCAAGTTGAGAAAGGTACCGAAAAAAGATTCACCCTTTCTGTCAATACACTGAGTCGAAGCAACTACCTCTGCACAGTAGTGTTAGAGCTCAGGGTGGTGTAGTTAAAGATTAAATTAGTGTATACAGAGGTTTACTCGTTGTATAGAACAAAGCAGTTGATGAAAGCAATATTTCTCATAAAAATAATACAGTCATAATGCAGTGTTTTTAGGCTTCCTAGAGTACTTTCACTGGCCGCCTTCAGGCACAGCTCATCAGTAGGACTGGAAACTCCGAAGCCATAATTGGCTATGTATGCACACAGGAGCAGTTGGCCTGTGTAAAGTTATGCTAGATTAGAGATCAAGAGTTCAGTGCAAGATATGCAGGCACCAAATAAAGGTGACAAGAATTGCAAGTTGTCTCACGTAGGCGTCAGAGATTTCAAGAGAAAATAACGTAAGACAGGCAGTAACCATATGACTGTGTGAATAAGGCAAAGGTGTGAGCTCAAAAATCCATCTGTCTTACGTGCTCGTAGAAGAAAATCAGAGAACATAACGTAATACACATTGAAGATCGAGCACAAAGAGCATTGTGGCAAGCAAGCAGGCCCAAATAAGCAGAGCCGATCGAGCAGGAGTCACTGTGCAAGCCAAATCACAGTCAGGGAGTGTGCCCCATGAATTCTGAAAACTTTGAAAATCAACTGATTGGTTTTGAAAATATGTGTATATGAATATGATTTGGTTTTGAAAATATGTATACGGAATACAACCAGCTGATAGATTGACAGTTAGCCTAGAGGTTTAGCAAGCATGCACAAGACCTGTTATGTGAATGTCGCATGCCGTACCTTGACTCCTACGACCTTCTACACCCTTCGGGGACCCGTGACCGGCACCTGTCTCGTACGTGAGAGCCTCTGCCTCCACCCGCTGTGACCCTCCCTACATCTTCCCTTGTCTGTAAGTCTGACGGTGACGGGGTGACTTGGACCTGCCTTCGGGTACTCCTTGCCATATCCCTGACGAAGCATCCGGCTGCATGGCACCGCGGTGTGCGGACCCTCAGGGCACAGCAGCATACTATTCCCCCGGTGGAGGATTGGCACTAGAGACAGGGAGCTGATAGGCCTGCCAGGACCGTGTGGACTTTGTCCAGCTTTTTGGGGTTTTCAGCCCTGGCAGGCATGATTGTGGTTCTTTCTGGTCTGGACTGGAGATTGGTATAAGTGCATTCATTCTGGTCTGCCCACCTCACTCGAGGTGGTGTGCTGGATTTGGCACGCCGACAGTGTCATCATCATCTGTGTCATCACCGATATGGTTCGACTACTATGACTTCTTCACTGTCATCAGCGCCATCTCCGATATCGACTTCGGTAGTCAGACAGTTCATAGCATCTGTCATTTCCACATCTGACACCTTAGGGGCTGTCATCACATTCTTTCAGCGGAAGCTATAACACATCGTATTATCTTGTGTATAGCTTCACAGTTTCACGGTTGACATATGCGAGCGTTGCACCTTGACTTGTAGTGCTTCACTGTGTGTTTGTTTTCACAGTAACAACCCACCGTCGGCCGGGTTTTCTATGAACCAATATTTCGGTTCAAAGTAATTTATGATTTCAATGGTTCTTTTTACTATGTTGTCGGCCAAAATGAGATTTCGTGGTTTGCGCCGGTGTGCTTTAGAATATTCGGTACAAGGCGGACTAGCCCATATTATATCAAATTCATTTGGTAAATATGTTATTTCTTTGTAATTCCATTCAATTATATCACATTGTATTGTAGGATCGTATTTGTGAAGAATATCTAAAGTCGTGATTTCACAATGTGCGTACATTTTTTGTATTTCTTTGGAAAATGATTTTGTCCCGCAAAAGAGCTCTAATATTTTCATCCTTATTGTAAACAAAATGGCTTGTAATTACACAATAAGTAAACATACAAGAAAGAACGCAAAGAAATTGAATGTTTATGTGAAACTTTCAACAAATAAAAACAAGAAATTAGATGTCTTTGATAAGAAAACTAATAACAAGCTAGCTAGTATTGGTGCGTGTGGAATGTTAGACTATCCTTCTTACATTAAATCAAAAGGTATTGAGTACGCACAAAATAGAAGAAGACTTTACAAGCTAAGGCATAATAAAGATAGACTTGTGAAAGGCTCTAATGGATTCTATGCGGACAAGTTATTATGGTAGATATGATAAAATATAAGAAAAACTCTTTTTAAATACAAAAGAATTTTATAGGAGTACTCGCTGTACTCCAAATATTATGACTGACTAACTATATGAACTCTAAACCCAAACCCAAACCCAAACTTATTCTCAAACTTTTTCGAAAACCTACCACCTAATGGAAACAAAGGAAGAAACTATCTCTTTAACCGAAGTAGAACAATTAAATGAAGAACAACTAGATAACGAAGCATTGGAAAGGTTTGCTCAAACCTATTGTGAGCATATGTCACAATACAACTTGGCATTGGAAGTGGGCCATTGTTGGGAGTGTGGTCGGATGTTATGCTCGACTTGTGCTTCATACAACTTCAACAACACTAAAGGTTTCACCAAAGTATTCAACATCCCTAACTTCAACGACAAGAATATGATACTTTGTGTTGCATGCGCGGGGTACCTAAAGGGAAAGTTAGAGAGTGGGATGGTGAACGAAATAGTGCCCCCACGTGAGCCTTGGAAATAGTGCAAGATGCGAATAGAAGACAATTGCGAATACACTTATTATATTAAAAGAATATTGTTGTACATATATTATTCTATTTGCCTACTCTATTTGCTAGTATTGCTATTGAGTGGTAGTATTGCTATTGAGTTAGCCCAATTTAGGGGCTTTGTTTGCCTCGGCAAAGTCTTTTGCGGTCCCCGCGACGGCTCCTGCAATGCGCTTTAGGAGGCCAGGCGCTTCCTCTTCTGCTGTCTCTGCTGGAGTTTCTTTCTCCTCATCGGGTTCACTGTCAGTGTCACTTTCCTCTTGTAACATAGCCAAGTATTTTGCGCGTTTCTTTGCGCTCAAACCAGCGATGAAAGCAGCACGCGCGGCAATCTTCTTTTCCTTTTTCCCACTTAGTAAGACACCACCCTCAAAAAATGCGAGGGACTCTACAAAAGACTTACGAGCGTTAGTCAAAACGGTTGGGTCTTTTAAGCCAACCAAACGAAAGACTTCATAGGCAAATTGTTCTTCGTTTGAAAATGGCGGTTGTTTGGCCTCGTCTGTAGCACGTACTGACTGTATCCAATCAGTCGTTACGACAACTGAGCGACGCTTTACCCTCTTCTCAACAGTTAATCGGAAGTCCCCAGTCCGTATCTCTTTGTCCTTTAAAAGAGAGTTGAGTTGAGCGTCTAATGCCTGCGCATTATTAAACTTGTACTCTTTACCGTGAGTACCACCTGCTACTCTCTCGTCCCACTTTGAAACTCGTGCTTGATGCGCTTCTTTATTCTTTTTTGCTTGCTCTTCACCTGAAAGTACAATATTATCCTGTTCCTCAAAATCCATTTCCAAAGTATTCATTTTTGTTTAGACCGTGAGAGCGGGCAGCGGACAGAGCGAGCGGGCAGCGGAGAGCAAGAGAAGTGATATTTGGGCTATGACAAGTGAAAATTACTTAATCCAGTCTTTCCCAAAAATATGACAAGTGATATTTGGGCTATGACAAGTGATATTTCTTTCCTTAAAAGATGCCAAGTGATATTTGGGCTATGACAAGTGATTATTAGCAGGGTCTAGTCCTCCCGAAAATATGACAAGTGATATTTGGGCTATGACAAGTGATTATTAGGAGGTCTAAGTTTAATATGACTTTTGACAAGTAAATTTCACCATATCTAATATATTACAATATTTTTATCGAGATAATTCATTATCAAGAATATTTCGATCAAGATAATTCATTACCGAGAATATTTCTGTAGGAGTCTACACTTTGACTTCTTCTCTTCTTTACGGTTTCGGACTTATACTATCTACACTTATTAAACGACCGCACGAGGTATGATTACGCTTGGTCAACTAAAAGACTTCGGTTTCGTAAATCTTATTAGTTATGCTTTTGCTTTCAAGTGCATGCTTTCAATACACAATATATAGATACAGCAGTTACGGCTCTTACTTTTTATGTTACAATTCACAGTTCAGTTCATCTCCCCGAAACGGGTTACACTTAGAGTTCTTATACATTCAGGAACTCTTTCCATAACTCAACTGTACTGAGTACTCCGTACAACAGTCTAGGCACCTCACATCAACATCATTCTGATCGGTCCTACTGTACTCCGTACTGAGTACTCCTGCGTTTTATATTTAGCCGTTTTTCTTGCTCTTGTGCTTGCCTCCTAGCACAACTCCCCCCCCCTTAGGGAAGGTCACGTCCACGCTGACCACGTCGGACCAGTAAAGTTTTTATACAGATCTTCTACTGTTGCTTTGAATGATTATACAGGTCTCAGCCGCCTGTTGTCTGGGATGACATTACACTTCCCAAGACACACCGCAATAAGGAGATCGACCTCTTAAGCACAAGGGTCGGCCTCTCACCGGTCTGCCATCTGCACTACCAGGCTCCCCCAAGGCCCAAGGTCTCACATCCATTACCACGCTCAAGGTTTTAAACCTCCCAACACGGTACACTTACAGGGGATGACAATAGGTTTGCCAATTACCTGACAGTTCTCGGGATGCCGGCCCGGAGGAAAGGTTTTAAACCTTCACCGCCTCCTCGGAGTGCTAGAGCTTTTACCCAGATCTCCAACTGCTGCCCGGTCGTGCCAGGTCCGGAGCCAACTGACGTTACGCAGGGCGGTGCTCCTGACCCAGCGATTTTGTCTGCGTTATTGACTTCGGGACCTGCGCCTACCACTTCTTGCCCAAAGATGGGGGATTGGGTCCCCATGGCAACAGGGGCCGCCGGAGGCCCTGACCAATTTTCTGCGACGTCAGTAACAGAGGCCAGCGATGCGGTGTCTTGCCCGACGATGGGGGATCGGGTCCCCATGGCAACAGGGGCCGCCGGAGGCCCTGGCCAATTTTCTGCGACGTCAGCAACAGAGGCCAGCGCAGCGGTGTCTTGCCCGACGATGGGGGATCGGGTCCCCATGGCAACAGGGGCCGCCGGAGGCCCTGGCCAATTTTCTGCGACGTCAGTGACAGGGGCCAGCGCAGCGGTGTCTTGCCCGACGATGGGGGATCGGGTCCCCATGGCAACAGGGGCCGCCGGAGGCCCTGGCCAAAATTCTGCGACACCAGCAACAGGGGCCAGCGTAGCGGTAGCAACGCCAGGGGGGGTCCAGCAGCAGCCAGCAGCAGCAGCAGCCAGCGAGGGACGCGCAGAACGAACCAGGAGGTTATCGGAGCGCACAGAGCTGCTGATTCAGCGCAGTAGAGCCATCGCAGGTGCTGCCTCAGCCGCCCGAGCAGGCGCTGCCCCAACGGCCCACGCAGGCGCTGCCCCAACGGCCCACGCAGGCGCTGCCCCAGCAGTCCACGCAGGCGCTGCCCCAGCGGCTCACGCAAGCGTCGCCCCAGCTGCTCACGCAAGCGTTGCCCCAGCAGCCCACGCAGGCGCTACCCCAACTGCGCACGCAGGCGCGGTCCCAGCGGCCCACGCAGGCGCTGCCCCAGCGGCTCACGCGAGCGCCGCCTCAATCGCTCACGCAAGCGCTGCTCCAGCAACCTTGGCAAGCGCTGCCCCGGTAGTCCATGTGGGTGTCGTTCCAGCGGTTCACACGAGCGCTGCTCAGCTCAGTTACGTGGATGTGTTTCCCCAGCTGCCAGCACCCGGTAACCCTCCAGCACCGATGCCGGCGTCAGGTGACCTAGTCAGTCCAGGCTTAGTGACTGCATTGGAGGCTCATGGATCGCAACTGCAAGCAGGAGTGCGTTCGGTCAGACAGCTGAGAGAGACACACGGGTTACAGCCTGCGGACTTGCCAGTTCACAAACCGGACCCAGTTGCACCCGTCAGTGGCTCAACCTCAGCACCTGCAGCCAGTACGTCATCCCGATCTTTTACCAGACCCCAGCATAAAGGCCCAGGAAGATTGTCTGAGCAAGTTGTTCTCGGTAGAGTTCATAGAAGGAAAGGGCCAGATCAGAAGGTGAGGATGCTGAAGTGGACTGAGGATGACAATTCCCTCTGGAGCGACCATAGTGGGGAGAGCGCTGGATCTCAGCGGAGTACCCCAGTTCGGCTGCAGTTGATAGCAGCTACCAGGAAGGAGAGAGAGACACTCGTACGTTGGTTTAATAATGAACCACGTACCCAGCCTGGCAGTTTGCAGTTGTACGCAGCCACTGTGACAAATCTGCAGGACCTGAAGGACCAAGTGAGCTCGAGGGAGTACGCTCGCATGTTGAGACATGGGGCTCTCAGACACGAAGGAGGAATTCCCGTTAAGTTCTTTGCGGGAATTAACTTCGGACGAGCACGACCTCTGAACCGACGAGATGAGTACCCAGCTCAGAGCAACAGGTTTGCTGTGCTCCCTGAGGTTCCGTCAGATCAGTCAGCATCATTGGTGGCAGCACCCAGCAACAGCCAGCCGGCCCAGCGGGGGTCCCCTGAGGATGATCCCAGCAGCAGCAGCGGTAGCGAATCGTCGTTCAGTGAGAAATCAGTATCGCCAGAGCGAGAGCGCAGATACCGCAGCAGCAGCAGTGACGACAGTGGAGAGCGGAGCAGAGGGCGGCGAAGATTCAAGAAGAAGAAGAAGAAGCCCAAGAAGCGAAGCAAGTTCACTGCTGAGGAGAAGGGAAAGGCTAGGGCTGCTGTAGCGGCTGAGGAGAACCACTCCCTGACGCCAGAGATGGCGGTGAAAACCCTGCTGAAGGACAAGGCTCTTAGAGACCAGGCCTTCGAGTGTCTGCCTGCGGAGAGACAGCGGGCTATAGCCAGTGCGAAGGCCGCAGGGGAAGACGTGCACTGGGAGCAAGAGGGGTGGGAAGCTATGATGGCTGCCCAGAGGACAGTGCTGCAGGAGAGGAATACCCCTCACCCGTTGCCAGTGCGTTCCCCCACACCGAAGGACACAGACTTGGTGTGGTACGAACACACCAAAGCCCTACATCCAACGCTGAGTGAGGATGAGGCATGGCAATTGGCGGTGCATAACCACACTGGAGCCAGCACAGCGCAGACCTCGGGGACAGGAGGAGGAGTGTCGAGTTCAGTATCCTCAGCACAACCTTCGGGCTCGGAGACAGCAGCCTTGGAGGAGTGGAGATACCCTTCAGTGCCTATCACTGTGGAACAAGGTATCCGGGACCACGTGAGGGTGCACAACTCGGGGGTAGAAGAAGCTACCGCCATTGCAGCAAAGTATTCCAACTTAGCTGTGAGTTATGGGCACGCAAAGAACCATAGAGTTCGTGAGACCCTGCCCGGTCCAGTGATGCAGCTCATCAGCGACACAGGTCACCCGGTACCCGAAGGCGCAGGGTGTGTCCGGTGTGGTCGCTTACTGCGATCGCCCGAGGGCCAGATCCGGGTCACTCCCGGATTAATCTGGGATGTGATGTTGGGTTCCAACCGGACCTGTGTGCAGGTGCCTCTTTGTCAGGAGTGCACTAAACCCCCTGGACAGGAGCCTTAGCTCAGCTGCCCATCATTCCCACGCCCGATGTGACAACGCCACAGTCTCAGCCGCGGAGTACTAGTGATCAGCAGCCCCCGCCAGATCCAGACCCTTCGCCCCACAGAGACGCAACCGAGCAGGAACGTGGACCTCCGCCTCGCAGAGACGCGTCCGAGCAGGAACGTGAACCTCCACTGCGGTCAGAGACCGATCCAGCACGGTTGGAGCAGACACAGCTGAGGAAGCTGGAGGCAGAGGACAGACTCCTGAGTACCTTACGGAAGCTAAGGGAGCGCATCACTACGTACACGTGTCCTCTAGATCAGACAGCGGGAGAGAAGTCATCTGGTCATTTGCTGCAACCGTTAAAACTTCTGATGAGGGAGCTGCAAGATTACTTCAAGGAGCCGCAGGTGAAGAGAGCGCTGGCCACGAAGAAGATGAACGAGGACGCCGATGGAAGTGAAGCCACGGTCACCACTGTCTCTGAAGAATTGCGTCTGATCATCAGAGATAGGGTGGAAGGATCAGTCCAAGGGCTGCTAAACCAGAAGGTTCTAACCAATCAGATGAATACGCTGGACGATCTGATCGGCACCCTCGCTCGATCTTGCATCAGCGACGCTCACCTTAGCATTCTACCCAGCATGTTGTCACGGTCTCGGCAGGCCTCGGGCAAGAACGCAGGAAGGAATGCGCGGACCTTCCACCACGCTCTAATGGAAGCGTTTGAGCTGATGGAATCCCTGCATAAGCACGGAGTCACCGGTCCAGTCAACAGAGCCTCGTTACCCGGCATCTTCCTCAGTGGACTGACACCAGAGTTGCACGCGAGGGTTCATACGGAGCTGTTGGGCAAGGTGGACTTTCATCAGTCAACTGGACCAGCTGGGTGGGAGGCGGAACTACTGCGCAAATACGTGGAGCAGGCTACATTGGAGGAGCGACGGGATCCGGTGGGACTGAAGGCAGCCAGGGACCAGTCTCCCTTTCCAGTGGCTGCGCTGGTTGAGTGCCTCGATGAACACGTGGAGCAGTGCTTTGCGCTACCGACAGCGCCGGCAGAAGTGGAGGGCAGGCAGCTGCCTGGATCGTCTACGTACACTGGTTGCAGGAAATGCAAATCTAAGGAGCACTTGGCGAGGGACTGCCCGCAGCAGCACGACCAGCAGAAGAAAGCCGCATGGGTGAAGTGCATCTGGGATGAGGCGTTCGAGACCCTGGAGAACTCTGGCGCAAGCCCGGAACTTATGGAGGAGACGTTTGCAGTCATCGCGCAGGAGAGGGGTTCAGATTTTGGCGAGGGAGAGGCCGCGGGGGCCAGTTCCTCTCCCGGTCGCAAGGCATAGGTCCCGGAGCCAGCAGGGGGAGTACTCCGCCCCTTGCTGAGGCCGACAGGAGCGGGACCAGGCCTCTGGAGGAGAGGTCTGTGAGGGGGCGACACAGCCAGCCCTACCGGTGGAACACCCATTTCAGAGAAGACCACCGGATGAGGTATGGCCCGGGACCAGCCCAAAAGGCAACCGAGAAGCTGAGGCGAGCTGTGAGGTGGTTGAAGCGGACTCACCCGGTTACTGTGGTGGCTCCAAGCGAGATGGAGCCAGAGGTGGCACCAGCGCAGGCATCCACCCCAACAGAGGTACAAATCAGGTTCCCTTTGTTCGGGCAAGGAAGTCAGGGACACCCGTGCACAAAAGGTGTGTACCAGCGCGCCTTGCAGCCATCAGGTGCCAGAAGGGTGAGGTTCAGGGAGGAGGCAGCGCCCCGGCAGCTCTTTGGACGTGCGCTGCGACGACGACTGGACCGTGCCAAGCCGCCGCCGCTGTCGCGAGCACAGCAGCGAGTGCAACGTGACAAACCAGCAGCGTGGGAGGCAGCCAGGACACTGACGAGCAGGCGGCGGGAAGCAGAGGTGCATCAGCACAGAGTCAGGAGTGCCATGGTACAGGTGAAGGGCCGCATAGAGCACCTGAGGAAGATGGTGAAGGCGAGCAGGGAAACGGCGACCGCCAGACCAGCACCCTGGCCAGATGATCCAGCGCCGGAAGACTCCATCACCAGGTCTGCCCGCTGGACTGCCCTGATAGCGGAGGCAGGCACTTACCACCTACCCGACGACAACTCTGACGAAGAACTGAACCCGCGGGAAGTGGAGCCAGGTTTGCACAAACTGGCCAGCATCAGGCCGGACATAGGCGTGGACGCGGGGGCGGGGCGTTGGGGAGAGTGGCTGGACGAACATGTGCTAGCTGCCATGGATGCGACCGGGCCCACTCTCATGATCTTTTGGGCGTGGATTGGCAAGGTGAGAGTGAAGGTCCTCATCGATACCGGGGCCTCCTCCAGCTTCACATCCCTAGAGACTGTGAAGAAGCTCAAGCTTCAACCATCAGTCCATGAGAAACCAATGCGGGTGCAGGTTGCAGATGGCACAGTCTACGACGCCAACTCTTGCATTCGACCCAAGCTCACGGCGGAGACGCGGAAGGGAAGTTATGCCAAGCAGGTAACTCTGCGAGTGATGCCCTTATCCTTGGGAGTGGACGTGGTGCTGGGGGGTGACTGGTTACGAGCTCAGCGGCGGATCACCTTTGACTACGCACAGTATAGGAGTGTGCGGTTTGGCCATGGGTCACAGAAGGTAGTCATTGCGGGATGCAATCCAGGGTCGTCATCTACAGGGTCTGGGCAGGCCATGGGACTGGTAGAGGCACAGCTTATCAGTACTAAGCAAGCCAGGAAGGACCTGCGAGCCTTGAAGAATAGCGGCGAGGAGGCGTACCTGATGTATCTGGCTCCAGATGGCACATTTAAAATGGAGGCCACCGACGACCCCAACTCTCCCTTAGAGGCCTCTGCAGCCCTATCAGAGTCATCTTCATCCTCATCATCGGAAGCAGAGGGTGACAACGCTAGGCAAAGGGGGGGGAAGTTACCTCTGACGAAGAAGGCTGCAACAGCGACAGCACAGTAGCAAGCATAGCCACCCTAATCTCCGACAGCAGTTCGTCTGAATCTGAACAAGATGCAACAGAGCAGGAGGACTGGGCTCAGGAGCAGGTGTGTGCTCTGCGACCGGCGACGTGCCCCACATCAGCGCAACCCGCTGTGCGAGACTGGGGACCTTACCCCACAAGGGCCAGATGGGAGGCATTCCAGATGCTTCCACGAGAGCGCAGGGAGCAGGCTGCACAGCACCACGCGGAGGAATTGGAACCTGAGTGGGAAGAGGAGGCATACTGTTTGTGGAAAACAGGGCAGGCTCTGCGTCTGCAGCAGGAGCAACGGAGGAGCAGAGGGGTGAACCACAGGAGATCGCGCAGAGTTAGCGAGCCAGTACTGGCAGCACCTATAGAAGCTGAGGCAGGGCAAAGCAAAGATGGGTATAGCTGTTTCAGGAAAGAGGCACCAGCTGCTGCAGCGACACCTAGTGAAGAGCAGAGCAGCGGCGCGGATGGCAAGGTCAAGCAGCACGAAGACGAGACCAAGGAGGCTAAGCAGGATGAGGAGGACGCAGAGGTACCACAATGGATCCTGGACGAGCTGGTGAAGCTGAAGCAGTGGTACCAGGACGTGGTGGGCATGGAGCTTCCCAAGGGCGTCGTGGACCGCGACCACAAATCGCCGCTGCGCGTGGACCCCGAGTACCGTGATGGCGCACGGCACAAGAGGTGCTGCAAGCTGTCCATGGAGGAGTTACGACAACTTCGTGGGCAACTGGACGAGCTCTTGGCAAAGGGATACATCCGTCCCTCGTCTTCACCTTGGGGCAGTCCAGTCCTGATGGTGCCCAAGCCCTCCAACCCCAAGGAGCTGCGACTGGTGATCGACTATCGCCAGATCAACGAGATCACTGTGAAGGACCGTTACCCTCTCCCTGACGTACAGTCCCTCATTGATGACCTCCAGGGAGCGACTATCTTCTCCACCGCGGACGCTCT
>LGRX02026720.1:0-42344 GCA_001247695.2 Cymbomonas tetramitiformis | reverse complement strand
GGACGCGTAGAACGAACCAGGAGGTTATCGGAGCGCACAGAGCTGCTGATTCAGCGCAGTAGAGCCATCGCAGGTGCTGCCTCAGCCGCCCGAGCAGGCGCTGCCCCAACGGCCCACGCAGGCGCTGCCCCAGCAGTCCACGCAGGCGCTACCCCGACTGCGCACGCAGGCGCGGTCCCAGCAACCCACGCAGGCGCTGCCCCAGCAGCCCACGCAGGCGCTACCCCGACTGCGCACGCGGGCGCGGTCCCAGCGGCCCACGCAGGCGCTGCCCCAGCGGCTCACGCAAGCGTCGCCCCAGCCGCTCACGCAGGCGCTGCCCCAGCAACCCACGCAGGCGCTGCCCCGACTGCGCACGCAGGTGCGGTTCCAGCGGCCCACGCAGGCGCTGCCCCAGCGGCTCACGCGAGCGTCGCCCCAGCCGCTCACGCAGGCGCTGCCCCAGCAACCTTGGCAAGCGCTGCCCCGGTAGTCCATGTGGGTGTCGTTCCAGCGGTTCACACGAGCGCTGCTCAGCTCAGTTACGTGGATGTGTTTCCCCAGCTGCCAGCACCCGGTAACCCTCCAGCACCGATGCCAGCGTCAGGTGACCTAGTCAGTCCAGGCTTAGTGACTGCGTTGGAGGCTCATGGATCGCAACTGCAAGCAGGAGTGCGTTCGGTCAGACAGCTGAGAGAGACGCATGGGTTACAGCCTGCGGACTTGCCAGTTCACAAACCGGACCCAGTTGCACCCGTCAGTGGCTCAACCTCAGCACCTGCAGCCAGTACGTCATCCCGATCTTTTACCAGACCCCAGCATAAAGGCCCAGGAAGATTGTCTGAGCAAGATGTTCTCGGTAGAGTTCATAGAAGGAAAGGGCCATATCAGAAGGTGAGGATACTGAAGTGGACTGAGGACGACAATTCCCTCTGGAGCGACCATAGTGGGGAGAGCGCTGGATCTCAGCGGAGCACCCCAGTTCGGCTGCAGTTGATAGCAGCTACCAGGAAGGAGAGAGAGACACTCGTACGTTGGTTTAATAATGAACCACGTACCCAGCCTGGCCGTTTGCAGTTGTACGCAGCCACTGTGACAAATCTGCAGGACCTGAAGGACCAAGTGAGCTCGAGGGAGTACGCTCGCATGTTGAGACATGGGGCTCTCAGACACGAAGGAGGGATTCCCATTAAGTTCTTCGCGGGAATTAACTTCGGACGAGCACGACCTCTGAACCGACGAGATGAGCACCCAGCTCAGAGCAACAGGTTTGCTGTGCTCCCTGAGGTTCCGTCAGATCAGTCAGCATCATTGGTGGCAGCACCCAGCAACAGCCAGCCGGCCCAGCGGGGGTCCCCTGAGGATGATCCCAGCAGCAGCAGCGGTAGCGAATCGTCGCTCAGTGAGAAATCAGTATCGCCAGAACGAGAGCGCAGATACCGCAGCAGCAGCAGTGACGACAGTGGAGAGCGGAGCAGAGGGCGGCGAAGATTCAAGAAGAAGAAGAAGAAGTCCAAGAAGCCCAAGAAGCGAAGCAAGTTCACTGCTGAGGAGAAGGGAAAGGCGAGGGCTGCTGTAGCGGCTGAGGAGAACCACTCCCTGACGCCAGAGATGGCGGTGAAAACCCTGCTGAAGGACAAGGCTCTTAGAGACCAGGCCTTCGAGTGTCTGCCTGCGGAGAGACAGCGGGCTATAGCCAGTGCGAAGGCCGCAGGGGAAGACCTGCACTGGGAGCAAGAGGGGTGGGAAGCTATGATGGCTGCCCAGAGGACAGTGCTGCAGGAGAGGAGTACCCCTCACCCGTTGCCAGTGCGTTCCCCCACACCGAAGGACACAGACTTGGTGTGGTACGAACACACCAAAGCCCTACACCCAACGCTGAGTGAGGATGAGGCATGGCAATTGGCAGTGCATAACCACACTGGAGCCAGCACAGCGCAGACCTCGGGGACAGGAGGAGGAGTGTCGAGTTCAGTATCCTCAGCACAACCTTCGGGCTCGGAGACAGCAGCCTTGGAGGAGTGGAGATACCCTTCAGTGCCTATCACTGTGGAACAAGGTATCCGGGACCACGTGAGGGTGCACAACTCGGGGGTAGAAGAAGCTACCGCCATTGCAGCAAAGAATTCCAACTTAGCTGTGAGTTATGGGCACGCAAAGAACCATAGAATTCGTGAGACCCTGCCCGGTCCAGTGATGCAGCTCATCAGCGACACAGGTCACCCGGTACCCGAAGGCGCAGGGTGTGTCCGGTGTGGTCGCTTACTGCGATCGCCCGAGGGCCAGATCCGGGTCACTCCCGGATTAATCCGGGATGTGATGTTGGGTTCCAACCGGACCTGTGTGCAGGTGCCTCTTTGTCAGGAGTGCACTAAACCCCCCTGGACAGGAGCCTTAGCTCAGCTGCCCATCATTCCCACGCCCGATGTGACAACGCCACAGTCTCAGCCGCGGAGTACTAGTGATCAGCAGCCCCCGCCAGATCCAGACCCTTCGCCCCACCGAAACGCACCTGAGCAGGAACGTGGACCTCCGCCTCGCAGAGACGCGTCCGAGCAGGAACGTGAACCTCCACTGCGGTCAGAGACCGATCCAGCGCGGTTGGAGCAGACACAGCTGAAGAAGCTGGAGGCAGAGGACAGACTCCTGAGTACCTTACGGAAGCTAAGGGAGCGCATCACTACGTACACGTGTCCCCTAGATCAGACAGCGGGAGAGAAGTCATCTGGTCATTTGCTGCAGCCGTTAAAACTTTTAATGAGGGAGCTGCAAGATTACTTCAAGGAGCCGCAGGTGAGGAGAGCGCTGGCCACGAAGAAGATGAACGAGGACGCCAATGGAAGTGAAGCCA
This sequence comes from Cymbomonas tetramitiformis, assembly GCA_001247695.2. NCBI lineage: Eukaryota > Viridiplantae > Chlorophyta > Pyramimonadophyceae > Pyramimonadales > Pyramimonadaceae > Cymbomonas > Cymbomonas tetramitiformis. The sequence goes on along the minus strand of LGRX02026720.1, from coordinate 39,514 downwards.
CGGTCACCACCGTCTCCGAAGAATTACGTCTGATCATCAGAGATAGGGTGGAAGGATCAGTCCAAGGGCTGCTAAACCAGAAGGTTCTAACCAATCAGATGAATACGCTGGACGATCTGATCGGCACCCTCGCTCGATCTTGCATCAGCGACGCTCACCTTAGCATTCTACCCAGCATGTTGTCACGGTCTCGGCAGGCCTCGGGCAAGAACGCAGGAAGGAACGCGCGGACCTTCCACCACGCTCTAATGGAAGCGTTTGAGCTGATGGAGTCCCTGCATAAGCACGGAGTCACCGGTCCAGTCAGCAGAGCCTCGTTACCCGGCATCTTCCTCAGTGGACTGACACCAGAGTTGCACGCGAGGGTTCATAAGGAGCTGTTGGGCAAGGTGGACTTTCATCAGTCAACTGGACCAGCTGGGTGGGAGGCGGAACTACTGCGCAAATACGTGGAGCAGGCTACATTGGAGGAGCGACGGGATCCGGTGGGACTGAAGGCAGCCAGGGACCAGTCTCCCTTTCCAGTGGCTGCGCTGGTTGAGTGCCTCGATGAGCACGTGGAGCAGTGCTATGCGCTACCGACAGCGCCGGCAGAAGTGGAGGGCAGGCAGCTGCCTGGATCGTCTACGTACACTGGTTGCAGGAAATGCAAATCTAAGGAGCACTTGGCGAGGGACTGCCCGCAACAGCACGACCAGCAGAAGAAAGCTGCATGGGTAAAGTGCATCTGGGATGAGGCGTTCGAGACCCTGGAGAACTCTGGCGCAAGCCCGGAACTTATGGAGGAGACGTTCGCAGTCATCGCGCAGGAGAGGGGTTCAGATTTTGGCGAGGGAGAGGCCGCGGGGGCCAGTTCCTCTCCCGGTCGCAAGGCATAGGTCCCGGAGCCAGCAGGGGGAGTACTCCGCCCCTTGCTGAGGCCGACAGGAGCGGGACCAGGCCTCTGGAGGAGAGGTCTGTGAGGGGGCGACACAGCCAGCCCTACCGGTGGAACACCCATTTCAGAGAAGACCACCGGATGAGGCATGGCCCGGGACCAGCCCAAAAGGCAACCGAGAAGCTGAGGCGAGCTGTGAGGTGGTTGAAGCGGACTCACCCGGTTACTGTGGTGGCTCCAAGCGAGATGGAGCCAGAAGTGGCACCAGCGCAGGCATCCACCCCAACAGAGGTACAAATCAGGTTCCCTTTGTTCGGGCAAGGAAGTCAGGGACACCCGTGCACAAAAGGTGTGTACCAGCGCGCCTTGCAGCCATCAGGTGCCAGAAGGGTGAGGTTCAGGGAGGAGGCAGCGCCCCGGCAGCTCTTTGGACGTGCGCTGCGACGACGACTGGACCGTGCCAAGCCGCCGCCGCTGTCGCGAGCACAACAGCGAGTGCAACGTGACAAACCAGCAGCGTGGGAGGCAGCCAGGACACTGACGAGCAGGCGACGGGAAGCAGAGGTGCATCAGCACAGAGTCAGGAGTGCCATGGTACAGGTGAAGGGCCGCATAGAGCACCTGAGGAAGATGGTGAAGGCGAGCAGGGAAACGGCAGCCGCCAGACCAGCACCCTGGCCAGATGATCCAGCGCCGGAAGACTCCATCACCAGGTCTGCCCGCTGGACTGCCCTGATAGCGGAGGCAGGCACTTACCACCTACCCGACGACAACTCTGACGAAGAACTGAACCCGCGGGAAGTGGAGCCAGGGTTGCACAAACTGGCCAGCATCAGGCCGGACATAGGCGTGGACGCGGGGGCGGGGCGTTGGGGAGAGTGGCTGGACGAACATGTGCTAGCTGCCATGGATGCGTCCGGGCCCACTCTCATGATCTTTTGGGCGTGGATTGGCAAGGTGAGAGTGAAGGTCCTCATCGATACCGGGGCCTCCTCCAGCTTCACATCCCTAGAGACTGTGAAGAAGCTCAAGCTTCAACCATCAGTCCATGAGAAACCAATGCGGGTGCAGGTTGCAGATGGCACAGTCTACGACGCCAACTCTTGCATTCGACCCAAGCTCACGGCGGAGACGCGGAAGGGAAGTTATGCCAAGCAGGTAACTCTGCGAGTGATGCCCTTATCCTTGGGAGTGGACGTGGTGCTGGGGGGTGACTGGTTACGAGCTCAGCGGCGGATCACCTTTGACTACGCACAGTATGGGAGTGTGCGGTTTGGCCATGGGTCACAGAAGGTAGTCATTGCGGGATGCAATCCAGGGTCGTCATCTACAGGGTCTGGGCAGGCCATGGGACTGGTAGAGGCACAGCTTATCAGTACTAAGCAAGCCAGGAAGGACCTGCGAGCCTTGAAGAATAGCGGCGAGGAGGCGTACCTGATGTATCTGGCTCCAGATGGCACATTTAAAATGGAGGCCACCGACGACCCCAACTCTCCCTTAGAGGCCTCTGCAGCCCTATCAGAGTCATCTTCATCCTCATCATCGGAAGCAGAGGGTGACAACGCTAGGCAAAGGGGGGGGGAAGTTACCTCTGACGAGGAAGGCTGCAACAGCGACAGCACAGTAGCAAGCATAGCCACCCTAATCTCCGACAGCAGTTCGTCTGAATCTGAACAAGATGCAACAGAGCAGGAGGACTGAGCTCAGGAGCAGGTGTGTGCTCTGCGACCGGCAACGTGCCCCACATCAGCGCAACCCGCTGTGCGAGACTGGGGACCTTACCCCACAAGGGCCAGATGGGAGGCATTCCAGATGCTTCCACGAGAGCGCAGGGAGCAGGCTGCACAGCACCACGCGGAGGAATTGGAACCTGAGTGGGAAGAGGAGGCATACTGTTTGTGGAAAACAGGGCAGGCTCTGCGTCTGCAGCAGGAGCAACGGAGGAGCAGAGGGGTGAACCACAGGAGATCGCGCAGAGTTAGCGAGCCAGTACTGGCAGCACCTATAGAAGCTGAGGCAGGGCAAAGCAAAGATGGGTATAGCTGTTTCAGGAAAGAGGCACCAGCTGCTGCAGCGACACCTAGTGAAGAGCAGAGCAGCGGCGCGGATGGCAAGGTCAAGCAGCACGAAGACGAGACCAAGGAGGCTAAGCAGGATGAGGAGGACGCAGAGGTACCACAATGGATCCTGGACGAGCTGGTGAAGCTGAAGCAGTGGTACCAGGACGTGGTGGGCATGGAGCTTCCTAAGGGCGTCGTGGACCGCGACCACAAATCGCCGCTGCGCGTGGACCCCGAGTACCGTGATGGCGCACGGCACAAGAGGTGCTACAAGCTGTCCATGGAGGAGTTACGACAACTTCGTGGGCAACTGGACGAGCTCTTGGCAAAGGGATACATCCGTCCCTCGTCTTCACCTTGGGGCAGTCCAGTCCTGATGGTGCCCAAGCCCTCCAACCCCAAGGAGCTGCGACTGGTGATCGACTATCGCCAGATCAACGAGATCACTGTGAAGGACCGTTACCCTCTCCCTGACGTACAGTCCCTCATTGATGACCTCCAGGGAGCGACTATCTTCTCCACCGCGGACGCTCTGTGGGGATTCTGGCAGGTGCCCATGGAGGAGGACGCTATCGAGAAGACAGCGATGACCACGCCGTTCGGAGCTTATGAGTGGCTGGTTATGCCCATGGGGTTGTCAAACAGTCCTTCTTGCTGGCAGCGTATGATGCAGAGCTACCTAGGACATCTCCCATTCGTAAGGGTGTTCGTGGACGATATCATGATCTTCAGTAAGAATCCAACTGAACACCTCGATCATTTGAAGCAGGTGCTGGAGGTCTGCCGTCAGAACAAAGTCCGGCTGAAAGAATCAAAACTGCGGTGCTTCAAGCGTTCTGTACGGTTCCTCGGGCATGTAATTGATCGTGAAGGATGCCGACCCCAGCAGGACAAGATCGCAGCAGTAAGGGATTGGCCCAAGCTGGAGACGGTCAAGCACGTGAGACAGTTCCTGGGACTAGCTGGGTTCTACAGGCGGTACATCCAAGGATTCTCTGACCTGGCGCACCCGCTCACCAAGCTGACCAAGAGCTTAGTGCCCTGGGAGTGGGGCCCAGAGCAGAAGCGAGCATTCGAACGGTTGAAGCACGCGCTGACCACAGCCCCTACGTTGATCCTTCCAGATCAGAAGGCAGCTCACAATGGCACCAGTCCATTCGTCGTACAGACGGACGCTAGTGCGGTGGCACTGGCTGGGGTACCGATGCAGGACTTGGGGAAGGGCCTGCAGCCGATCGCCTTCGAGAGCAAGCAGTTCTCGTCTGCTGAGCAGAACTACCACGCAGGTGAGCGTGAGCTAGCCGCCATCCACCACTGCACTACGCAGACTTGGAGACATTACCTGATATTCACGGAGTTCAGGTTAATGGGGGATCATGCTCCTCTAAAGTGGTTATTCGCACCTGGACGGGAGCTCAGCCGACGCCAGGCTAGGTGGTACGAGGACCTGGTGGAGGTGGGCGTACATGCGATGGAGCACGTGCCAGGGCGCACGCTGGTGGTGCCGGACGCGGCCTCTCGCCGACCGGACTACGTGCAGACGACAGCGCGAGACGGGCTTAAGGAGGCGGGGTATGTGGACCCGAGCACCGACCAGCCTGTATCCGCGGAAGAGGGCCGAAGAGCAGCGGGAGCTAAGGGGAACCCAGCAGAAGTAACCAAAGCTAAGGCTGAGGTGAACGCAGCGGTAAAGGAGAAGAAGATGGGGAAGGAGGACCCTAGCTCTCCGTTGGACGCAGGGTTCAGTTCAGCAGACGAGGAGGACGAGGAGTACCCTCCAGTGAACCCTCCTGTGGTAACTGGGAAGCTGACGCAGCTTAATGGACTGTGGTGGGCGGAGACCCCCGACCTGTGGCGCGACGCCATGGACACAGTGGCCACGATGGCGGCAGGCTCTGCCCTTGCGGGCGTAACTACTAGAGCGGCAGCAGCAGAGCAATCAGCAACAGGTGATGACCCAGCGTCTCCCTTGGATGCAGAAGCCGTTCTGTCAGAGACACCCCCAGCACAACCGCCTGCAACAGTAGCTCAGAAGCCAGTAGCGGAGCAGCAACAGCCATCAGCAGCAGTGCAGCAACCAGCAGCACAACCGCCAGCGACAGCAGCAGAGCAGCAGCAAGCAAGCCCAAGGATCCGACCTGGAGAACCGCTGGTGGACAAGCAGGACTGGAAGTTGATCTCCTCGGAGTTCGCTAGGCTGCAGAGCAAGTACTCTCGAGCACTGGGAGGACCATTCCAGGTGGATGCGTGCTGTGACGCTATGGGTCAGAACCGACAGGTGAGCACATTCTGGACTGATTGCTTGAACGAGCAGTGGAGGGGTCGTATCGTCTGGTGCAACCCTCCCTTTTCAGACCCCAACGTGAGCATTGAGGACATTCTGCGACACTATGCATCTGAAGCAAAGCAGGACCCGTGCCACACAGCCGCCTTGTTCTTGTTGCCCGACTTCCCTCAGGCGAGTTGGCGACCGTTGCTACGTGAATTTGGCCTGGAGATCGTAGAAGTCATCCCAAGGGTGAACGAGCATGGTGAGCCCAATAGACTGTTTACCTCACCTGGAGAGGAGAGGGGTCACCGCTCGGCTGCCTCTGCAGGAACTGCCAGTCCCATGGCCAGTGCTAGTAGTGATAGCCAGGCCGCAGAAGCCATCCAGCAAGCTGGCCCCACGCGAGAGACCCACAGCGCAACCAGCAGTCACGCTCTCCGGAGCAGCAGCAAAGGTCAGAGACAAGTCGGGAACAGTAGAGCCAGGAGTGTTCTTGCGAGCGCTGAGAGCTGAGCACAGACGCAGCGAATATCTCAGGACCCTGAAGCAGGAGCTGCTAAATACCCAGCATCATCGCACAGAGCATTTCCGGTTGGTAAGCGACATTATCTGGAGAGTGGCTGAAGGGCGCTATCAGGTGGTGCTGGCACCGGACTCGCCCTTGCGGGAGCTAGTGTTGAGAGAAGCTCACGAGGCACCATCCGCAGGCCACACCGGCAGGGACAAGACGCTGGAGCGGGTCCGAAGACGTTTCTGGTGGCCGCGAATGGACCTAGATATAGCGGAATGGGTAAAGACGTGCGTGACGTGCCAGCAGACCCAGCCGCGACAAGGGTATCCCATGGGGCTGCTGCAACCGCATCGAGTGCCAAGCAGGCTCTGGGAGGTTGTCAGCATCGATTTCGTAACCGGGCTTCCGATGACTCAGCGAGGAGTAAACGCCTTCACCACCTTCACCTGCAAGCTGAGCAAAATGATACACGTGGTGCCAATGACCTACAACGACAGCTCTGCAGAAGTAGTGGTAAGATTGTTCATGGACGCAGTATGGCGATTGCACGGAGCTCCAATGAAGATAGTGTGCGACCGAGACCCCCGCTTTCGCGACGCCATGACTCAGGAGTTCATGCGACTGATGGGCGTCAAGGTAGCTAGCACCACTCCCTATCACCCTCAGAGCGATGGGCAAGCGGAACGCAGCAACCACACCGTGGAGCGTATGCTGCGCTGCTACGTTGCTGAGAACCAGGAGGACTGGGACCTCTGGGTGACACCTGTGGAGTACGCGATCAATGACTCCACGTCAGCAGCGACTGGATTCTCTCCCTTTGAGTTGGTGTACGGACACGCTCCCGCAACTCAGCTGGACTTCTTCATGGACGCAGCCTTAGAAGGTGGATCAAGACGAAGAAAAGGTGGGCGAGTAGCGGCGGATAAGAGAGGAACTGCGCACGAGCTGGCCAAGCAGTTCGCGCGGCAACTACAGGCAGCGCGGGTGAACCTGCAGATGGCCCAGCAGCGCATGATGGAGCAGTTCGACGCACGACACCGGCTACAGCACATTAAGGTGAATGATCAAGTATGGGTGGATGGTCAGCACCTGACTCTGCCTGGAGATCGGGGGATGAAGCCGAAGCTGCGCAAGCTCAGGCACGGTCCCTTACGTGTAGTAGAATGTCTGTACAGCGACAGGCAGCAAGAGCTGCCAGAGCAGGACCGTGGAGCTCCGTCAGCGTACAGGTTAGAGCTACCCGTGCATTGGAAGGTGCACGACGTGTTCACAGCGGATCGGCTCACCCCAGTTCAGTCGGGAGCCAAGCACTTCGTGAGCAGGCGGGAGGAAGTGGCACCACCACCAGTCTTGGTAGAGGGTCAGAGGGAGCGTGAGGTGGAACGCATCATCAGTACTCGCTTCAGGAAGCTAGGTGGGAAGGCTGGCGGGACAGTGCAGGAGTGGCTAACCAAATGGAAAGGGCTGCCGCATAGTCACAGCCAGTGGCGAACCCGAGAGGACTTGGAAGGGCGAGGGGGCAGGCTAGAACCACTGCGAGTCTTCGAAGCTGAGGAGGAAAGGCTGAAGAAAGCTCCAGAGAAAAGGCGAAGGGAGACTCACAAGGGTCAGGAGGAGCAGCGGGCACAGTTGATGGCTATGAGACCTCCCACCCCAACAGTCCGCAGCAGTAGCCAAAGCCGGGCCTATCAGCCCCACCTCTCGAGAGTGCAGCACCCAGTCAGGATTTTGGTGTTGTTCTGCGGTACCGGTTCAGTGGAGCAGCAGTTCCAACGTCAGTTTAGGGACTGCGAGGTGGTAACAGTGGACATCCTACCCAAGTGGCAAGCCACGTGCACGGAGGACATCCTTCACTGGAACTACAAGCTCTACCCGCGGCATCATTTCGACGTCATCTGGGCCAGCCCCCCCTGCAAGGAGTACAGCAAGGCGAAGACACTAGGAGCTCCAGATCTGAAGCTGGCGGACAGGCGCGTGCGGCGTACCAGGGAGATCATTGAGTTTTACGATCCTGCGTATTTCTTCATAGAGAACCCAGCTGGCGACACGCTGCGAGGATTGCACACGCGCGCCGTAATGAAAGGTCTGCCAGAGCCACTGTTGACCACCTATTGTAAGTATGGCGCACCGTACATGAAGCCAACTCACATATGGACAAATGCGGCACCTTCAGTACCTTTGTTACAGTGCACCCACACGACTCCCTGCCCTGCGCGAGCAATGCTAGGAAGGCACGAGAACACGTCCCAAGGGGGCATCTCCTCGGCTAACACCCGCGGTATGGGTTCAGCCCAAGCGGTATATGCAATACCTCGTGCGTTGCTGTACCACCTGTTTTGCGAACTGAAGCTGAACGAGCGCATGAAGGAGGAGAGCGCACTCGCGGTAATGAACCTCATCTCGACGCTGACAGCGAGGACTGACATGTGCGAGTCTCAAGATACCGAGGCTGGTCAGCCACGGGGCGCAATGGCCGCGGAAGACCCGTGATCTGGTAGTGCTGAGGTTGCCAAACCTGATGAGCGTTGGCAGCGTGAGACGGTGAAGCGCCTTGGCGAACCCGGATTGCGGAAGGGGACCCAGACCCAAGGACTGGGGGGCACGGACCCAAGAACCGTAAGGGGGACCCGGACCCGAGGACTGGGGGGCACGGACCCAAGAACCGTATGGGGGACCCGGACCCGAGGACTGGGGGGCACGGACCCGAGAACCGAGGGCTTAGCAGCCCGATCTTGTCGCAAAGTGCATGCTAACCTTCCCTGACTATGTACATAAGAGCACGCAGGACAGCCTAGCGAGGACGTAGGCGCGCCGCAAAGGGGGGGAGAGTTGTACTAGGGTGTATCGCGAGTCAGACGAGAGACAGTCGTGTCTGAATGACGAGTGACAGCACCAGTGACAGTCACCAGTATGACCGCGAGGTATGACAAGGGTGACTGACAGCTTGTGACTTTTTGAACATCTGCAACCACAGCAGATCAGGTTGAGAGAATTGGTGGGAAACCATTCCAGAAATGGGGGGGAACCATTTTATATTCAAACAGCCACACAGATCTGGAGGGAAACCAGGAGAGTCCCAGATCTTGCCACATCATCAGATCTATGACTATTCAGTAATTCAGAGCAGAGATCACTGTATGACTGGCAGCTACAGCCCAAGGGCCAAATGACAAGACCTGTCAGAGGATATGTGAACATGAAGTGACTGAGCATGTGACTGTCGAATTCGGATGAGATCTGAGGGAATTCGAGTCGACATGTTACTACTTAAAGAGCTGAACAAGCTCTCATGTCAGTTTTTGAATTAGTTACACATTGGCACTGACCTCTGGTGTCTTGTAACTTCAAACAGTGAAAGTTCATCTAAGTATAAAGAAATATCCGACAGTATACAAAGTATTCCGATATCAACCTATGGTCCCTGTACCATATTCCCTGTAAGTGTTACTTGCACCCTTGTGAGACTGGTTCAGTCCTCACAACCGAACACCCAAGCCCTCGAATCCTAAGGAGCTACGGCTAGTAATTGATTACCGCCAGATCAATGAAATCACCGTGAAGGACCGTTATCCTCTTCCCGATGTACAGTCTCTCATTGATGACCTGCAGGGAGCGACCATCTTCTCCACCGCGGACGCTCTGTGGGGATTCTGGCAAGTGCCCATGGAAGAGGACGCAATCGAGAAGACGGCGATGACTACGCCGTTCGGAGCTTATGAGTGGCTGGTTATGCCCATGGGGTTATCAAACAGTCCTTCTTGCTGGCAGCGTATGATGCAGAGTTACCTAGGACACCTCCCTTTCGTAAGAGTGTTCGTGGACGATATCATGATCTTCAGCCGCAACCCAACTGAGCATCTCGGGCACTTGAAGCAAGTACTGGAGGTCTGTCGCCAAAATAAAGTCAAACTGAAGGAATCGAAGTTGAGGTGCTTCAAACGCTCAGTACGATTCCTCGGGCACGTCATCGATCGTACAGGATGCCGACCCCAGCAAGACAAGGTCGCAGCCGTAAAGGATTGGCCCAAGCTGGAGACGGTCAAGCACGTGAGACAGTTCCTGGGACTAGCTGGGTTCTACAGGCGGTACATCCAAGGATTCTCTGACCTGGCGCACCCGCTCACCAAGCTGACCAAGAACTTAGTGCCCTGGGAATGGGGGCCAGATCAGGAGCAGGCGTTTGAACGGCTCAAGACTGCCCTTACCACTGCACCGACCTTGATCTTGCCCGATCAGGAAGCAGCTCATCGTGGCACCAGCCCCTTTGTCGTGCAGACCGATGCGAGTGCAGTGGCATTAGCCGGCGTGCTGATGCAGGATCTAGGCAAGGGCCTGCAGCCCATAGCCTTCGAGAGTAAGCAATTCTCCTCAGCCGAGCAGAACTACCACGCGGGTGAACGAGAACTGGCCGCGATTCACCACTGCACCACACAGACGTGGAGACACTACCTGATCTTCACGGAGTTTAGGCTGATGGGGGACCATGCTCCACTGAAGTGGCTGTTTGCACCTGGACGTGAGCTCAGCCGACGACAGGCCAGGTGGTATGAAGATCTGGTGGAAGTAGGAGTGCATGCAATGAAGCACGTGCCAGGACGCACACTGGTGGTACCGGACGCTGCCTCACGGCGACCGGACTATGCGCAGGCGACAGCGCGAGAAGGGCTTAAGGAAGCAGGGTATGTGGACCCGAGCACCGACCAGCCTGTATCTGCGGAGGAGGGCCGAAGAGCAGCGGGAGCTAAAGGGAACCCAGCAGAAGTAACCAAAGCCAAGGCTGAGGTGAATGCAGCGGTAAAGGAGAAGAAGGTGGGGAAGGAGGACCCTAGCTCTCCGTTGGATGCGGGGTTCAGCTCAGCAGACGAGGAGGACGAGGAGTACCCTCCAGTGAGCCCTCCTGTGGTGATTGGGAAGCTGACGCAGCTTAATGGACTGTGGTGGGCGGAGACCCCCGACCTGTGGCGCGACGCCATGGACACAGTGGCCACGATGGCGGCAGTCTCTGCCCTTGCGGGCGTAACTACTAGAGCGGCAGCAGCAGGGCAATCAGCAACAGGTGATGACCCAGCGTCTCCCTTGGATGCAGAAGCCGTTCTGTCAGAGACACCCCCAGCACAGCCGCCTGCAACAGTAGCTCAGAAGCCAGCAGCGGAGCAGCAGCAGTCATCAGCAACCAGCAGCACAACCGCCAGCGACAGCAGCAGAGCGGCAGCAAGCAAGTCCAAGGATCCGACCCGGAGGACCCCTGGTAGACAATCAGGACTGGAAGCTGATTCCGTCCGAGTTTAGTCGACTGCAAGCCAAGTACGCGAAAGTGTTGGGTGGACGGTTCCAGGTGGACGCATGCTGCGACCTCATGGGGCAGAACCGGCAGGTGGACACGTTCTGGACAGATTGCCTGAAGGAACAGTGGAGGGGTCGCGTGGTGTGGTGTAACCCACCCTTCTCGGATTCCAAGGTGAGCATTGCAGACATCCTAAGGCACTATGCTTCAGAGGCCCGGCACGCCCCCCAGAGCACAGCCGCGCTGTTCCTGTTGCCTGACTTCCCGCAGGCTGACTGGCGGCCCTTGCTACGAGAGTACGGAATGGAGATTGCGGAGACCATACCCCGAGTGAACGAGCAAGGGGAGCCCAATCGGATGTTCGTCTCTCCTGGCGAAGAAAGGGGACACCGTACAGCTTTGCAGGAGTTGCCCATTCCATGGCCCGTCTTGGTAGTGTTGGCTAAGCCGCAGCGAAAGCACTTCGAAGAGATCACAGCTCCAAGGGAAAGACCCTCAGCATCACCAGCAGTGACTCTCAAGGGTGCAGCAGCCAAGATCAGGGACCAGGCAGGTGTGGTGGAACCGGGCATGTTTCTGCGTGCCTTACGAGCAGAGCACAGGCGCAGTGAGTACCTTTCAGCCCTGAAGCAGGAACTACTGGCCGCTCAGCATCACCGCACCGAGCATTTTCGGCTGGTGAGTAACATCATCTGGAGAGTGGCGGAAGGGCGCTATCAGGTGGTATTAGCTCCCGAGTCCCGACTCCCCTCTGAGAGAGCTGGTCTTGAGGGAGGCTCATGAAGCACCTGCAGCAGGTCACACAGGGAGGGACAAGACCTTGGACAGAGTCAGACGACGACGATTCTGGTGGCCGCGAATGGACCTGGACGTAGCTGAATGGGTGAAGACTTGTGTAACCTGTCAGCAAACCCAGCCGCGCCAAGGATACCCAGCAGGCCTGTTACAGCCTCACACTGTGCCTAGCCGATTGTGGGAAGTGGTGAGCATAGATTTTGTCACTGGGCTCCCCACGACAGAGAGAGGTGTGAATGCCTTTGCTACATTTACTTGTAAACTGAGTAAGATGGTGCACGTGGTCCCAATGGCGTATAACGATAGCTCAGCGGAGGTGGTGACCAGAATGTTCATGGATGCAGTGTGGCGACTGCACGGGGCCCCGATGAAGATTGTGTGCGACCGGGACCCGCGCTTTCGAGACGCTCTGACTCAGGAGTTCATGCGACTGATGGGCGTGAAGGTAGCCAGCACCACCCCTTATCACCCGCAGAGTGATGGCCAGGCTGAGCGCAGTAACCACACTGTGGAGCGCATGCTGCGTTGTTACGTGGCAGAGAACCAGGAGGATTGGGACCTGTGGGTGGCTCCAGTGGAGTACGCCATCAACGACTCCAAGTCGGCAGTGACAGGGTTCTCACCGTTCGAACTGGTGTACGGACATGCGCCAGCGACCCAGTTGGACCTCTTCATGAACGCAGCTCTGGAGGGAGGCGCAAAGAGGAGGAAGGGAGGTCGCACAGCAGCGGACAAGCAGGGTACCGCTCACCAGTTGGCCAAGCAGTTCGCACAGCAGATGCAGGCGGCACGAGAAGGTTTGCAACTGGCTCAGCAGCGTATGATAGAGCAGTTCGATGCACGGCACCGTCTCCAGCAGTATAAGGTGAATGATCAGGTGTGGGTGGATGGACAGCACTTGACGTTGCCCGGTGACAGGGGCTTGAAACCCAAGCTGCGCAAATTGCGGCACGGACCTCTGCGAGTAGTAGAGTGTTTGTACAGCGATCGACAGCAAGAACTGCCAGTACAGGACCGAGGAGCCCCGTCAGCATACAGACTGGAGCTGCCCGTGCACTGGAAGGTACATGACACTTTCACTGCAGACAGGCTCAGCCCAGTACAGTCAGGCGCAGATCACTTTGTTGGCAGACGGGAGGAGATGGCACCACCGCCAGTAATGGTAGAAGGGCAGAAGGAGCGCGAGGTGGAGCGCATCATTCGCACACGCTTCAGAAAGCTAGGCGGGAAAACTGGCGGGTCAGTACAGGAATGGTTGACCAAGTGGAAGGGATTACCACACAGTCACAGCCAGTGGCGGACCCGAGAAGACCTGGAGGGCAAGGGAGGCAGGCTGGAACCCCTGAGGGCCTTTGAGGCCGATGAGGAGAAGCAGAGGAGGGCCCCAGAAAAGAGGCGTAGGGAGACGCACGGTCAGCAGCAGGAGCAGAGGGCTCAGCTCATGGCAATGAGAGCCCCCACTCCGAAGGTTTACAGTAAGGGTGCCAGTCAGGTCTATCAACCGCATCTTACGAAGGTGCAACATCCTGTGAGGATCCTCGTCCTCTTCTGTGGGACTGGGTCTGTAGAACAACAGTTCCAACGACAGTTCGACGGCTGCGAAGTGGTGACTGTGGATATTCTTCCTAAGTGGCAAGCAACATGCACCGAGGACATTCTCCACTGGAACTACAGGCTGTACCCCCGACACTATTTCGACGTGATCTGGGCGAGCCCACCATGTAAGGAGTACAGCAAGGCCAAGACTGTGGGAGTACCGGACCTGGAGCTGGCTGATCGGCGAGTGAAGCGTACTCGGCAGATCATCGAGTACTACGATCCAGCATACTACTTCATTGAGAACCCAGCGGGAGATGCTCTGCGAGGGCTGCACACGCGATCTGTGATGAAGGGTTTGCCCGCTCCTCACCCCGTCTCCTACTGTAGGTATGGGACACCCTACATGAAACCTACACATATCTGGACGAACGCCGTGCTACCCGTACCCCTGCTGCAGTGTACTCAAGCAACACCATGTCCCGCGAGAGCTGTGCTGGGAAAGCACGAGACTTCATCGCAGGCAGGAGTTTCAGCGTCCAGAACACGAGGCATGGGGTCAGCGCAAGCAGTGTACGCGATCCCCCGCACCTTGTTGCACCATCTGTTCTGTGGACTGAAGTTGGGGAAGCGCATGAGCGAGGAGAGCGCAGCAGCAGTCATGGACATCATCGCCACTCTGACAGCGCAGACGGACGAGATCCCGATGCAGGAACAAGATACTGAGGTCTAAAACCCTCAGGGCGCAAAGCAGCGCAAGACCCGCAGAGCGAGAGGAGTACCAGGGCGACATAACCGTTTAAGCGTTGGCAGCGTAATTCGGGGACGGAGCCTCGGGAAACCTCCAGCGCGGAAGGGGTACTCAGACCCAAGGACTGAGGGGCACGAGACCCAAGAACCCGAGGCTTAGAAGCCAGGGGGACTCAGACCCGAGGACTGAGGGGCACGGGACCCGAGAACCCGAGGCTTAGCAGCCAGCATCACTGTGCATGTTTGTTGATCCCCAGACAATGTACACTAAACGCTAGCGAGGACGTAAGCGCGCGCCTACTAAGGGGGGGAGAGTTGTGCTAGGGTAAGTCACGAGACAGAATGACGACGTGTCAGAATGGCGAGTGACGGGTACTATGACAGTCACCAATGACAGGCATTTATATGACCAGATGACGAGAGTGTCTGACAGAAATGACTGACAGAAATGACTGACAGAAATGCCTGACCCGAAAGTGAGTTTGAAGGTTGAGAGAATTGGTGGGAAACCATCCCAGAAATGGTGGGAACCATTTCATATTCAAACAGTCACACAGAACTGGAGGGAAACCAGGAGAGCCCCAGTTCTTGCCACATCATCAGATCTATGACTATTCAGTAATTCAGAGCAGAGATCATTGTATGACTGGCAGCTGCAGCCCAAGGGCCAAATGACAAGACCTGTCATAGGATATGTGAACATGAAGTGACTGAGCACTGTGACTGTCGAATTCGGATGAGATCTGAGGGAATTCGAGTCGACATGTTACTACTTAAAGAGCTGAACAAGCTCTCATGTCAGTTTTTGAATTAGTTACACATTGGCACTGACCTCTGGTGTCTTGTAACTTCAAACAGTGAAAGTTCATCTAAGTATAAAGAAATATCCGACAGTATACAAAGCATTCCGATATCAACCTATGGTCCTAGTACCATATTCCCTGTAAGTGTTACTTGCACCCTTGTGAGACTGGTTCAGTCCTCACAACCGAACACATTGTGCTTTCATGCGGTGCGTATGTCGAGCCGTTCACTCGATGCGTGCCCAATGACCCCCTCCCTTGCGCGGCGTTCCAGATCCCAGATTATGCACGGATCTCGCGCGCGCAAAAAAATGTTGTTCCTAACACACCTAGAAATAAGTATGCAAAGTTTCGATGCTTGCGGTGTATTGCTAAGACCTCTACATCAAGCTGCTGGACAGTGACGGACTTACGGGTCCGTAAGTCACTGTCCAGCAGCTTGAGGTGAAGGTCTGAGCGAGAACAGGTGAGCGGATTGTGTTTTGTTCGACGTGACGGAGCTAGACACGTCATCATACCACGGATATGCGAATGGAAAATATGAAAATTGAATTTCACCAACAAATATTTTAGTGAATTTAAACCTTTGGTATATTCATCGCGGCCAGATTATTGGCTGAAAAAAAAAAAAAAAAGATTCCCACACGACTTGTATTTATTGGTCATAGAGACCACAGGCTTTCACTGGAAGCGCTTTCGCGTTTTTTGCTCTTTTTCCGCATTTCCCCAATGTTTCCCGATATACATAGAGCTCTATATCCCTTTGGCATCATTGTGATAATAATTTTTCGAGGAACGGTATAAAATTTTCAGTCTGCATTTTAAAAATAAAATTTAAATTTTCTATTCAATGTTTTTAGTTGGTATATATGTTCGGATAAATCTTTGACCAGTCCACGTTTTATCAACTGATGATATTAACGTTGCGCCCACGCAAGAACCGACCACAAAAGCTGATAATTCATACTGCATTATTTCCTAGCCGTGTTATTCTTGCACAGCAAACCAAATGAAGTTTCAGATGCAGTGATACATAATAACTATACAGCATGCATGCGAGCATGCAATGGATGGGTAGACAGCCACCTAGGCACAAGGAATCGCACAACGCAAGGGAACACAATTCAGGCACACGTTGACAATATATATTTCTAATATTACACCTTTTAAAATATTACTCGAAATGGTTTTGTGTTTTCTATCCTAGTGCTATTATTTTGTTTTTGGCCAACCCTAGTTGGCAGTATCACATTCATCAACCTGACAGCAACACTATCTATACGCATGCGACCTCAGCAACATGAGAACATCTCCAGCGGCATCAACGCAGTTGCTCGTTCCACCGACATCTGCAGTTGCGCAACCCCGACCTAGTTAGCACAAAATGATATGCAGAACAGAAACGGACCTTATTTTGGAAGGCAGCGACAACGCACACACATATAACAATATGAACAAACTCACCTGCGTGTATGGAAGCAGTGATGCTCTTGGTCGCTCCCACATGCGCGCTGCAGCCGAAATACATACTGCGTTGTTAGTATAAAAGGCATAAGGAATTATGCAACAGTAACACAGGAAACTCAAAATCTCAGCGGGGTGAGTTGGCTTTGAACCAACAACTCCTAGACCGGTGGTCTGGCGAGATGCAACACATATCACCCCTTTCCACTAGATATACAAAGAATAAGCAACATGCAGACGCACGCATGCGAGCCAGCACAGCAAATAATACCCTCGCAAATAACACTCAACCCAAGCAAACGAGCTACCCGTGCAACAGATAATGACAAAAATGAAAGGCTACAAAAAGCACTACAAGCAGGCCAGTGCTTCACACTGCTCTGCTGCGGTTGGCGGCCTGGGATAGATAACTTTTGTGACAGCCTCTCATGGTCTGGAAGATGTTATCTTCACTTCTATCTTGTGTCTGTCTACACGTGAACGGCTACTCGCTACAGGCCGCGGTTGGTGATGGTCGAATGATATTTCGATTCGATATTTAGATATCGTCTATCACTGGAGTGTCAGCCGTCAGATGAAAACAAATATACCAATCGAATAAAAATGGGTCGGCAGCTTGGCACAGGCTACTGGCACGAAGATCGATCCAGAATTCCAGAATTCATCGCCCGCGGCCTGTAGATGCAGTGTCATGGTGCTGTAGCTCTTCACGTGTAGATAGAAGATAGAAGCCACTCCGAGCCGCCATCACAAAGACAACCGCTGACCAGCCCAAAGCAGTATGCTGTACTGGTCTGCTTGTATTTTTCGTTGCTGTTCATGTTGTGATTATATTTTGCACGAGTAGCTCGCATTTTATTGTCGGTGAGGGTTTTCGTAGTGTGTACGAGTGTCTGTTTTGTTGCGCTTGCTCGCATGCATGCGTCCACATGTTGTTTATTGCATGCCTAGAAGGGGGTGATAGTGCGCATCTCTCCGGCCCAACGGGCTGTGAGTTGTTGGTTCGAAGCCAACTCACCCCGCTGAGTTTTTGAGTTTCCTGTGTTACTGTTGCATAATTCCTTATGCCTTTTATACTAACAACGCAGTATGTATTTCGGCTGCAGCGCGCATGTGGGAGCGACCAAGAGCATCACTGCTTCCATACACGCAGGTGAGTTTGTTCATATTGTTATATGTGTGTGCGTTGTCGCTGCCTTCCAAAATAAGGTCCGTTTCTGTTCTGCATATCATTTTGTGCTAACTAGGTCGGGGTTGCGCAACTGCAGATGTCGCTGGAACGAGCAACTGCGTTGATGCCGCTGGAGATGTTCTCATGTCGCTGAGGTCGCATGCGTATAGATAGTGTTGCTGCCAGGTTGATGAATGTGATACTGCCAACTAGGGTTGGCCAAAAACAAAATAATAGCACTAGGATAGAAAACACAAAACCATTTCGAGTAATATTTTAAAAGGTGTAATATTAGAAATATATATTGTCAACGTGTGCCTGAATTGTGTTCCCTTGCGTTGTGCGATTCCTTGTGCCTAGGTGGCTGTCTACCCATCCATTGCATGCTCGCATGCATGCTGTATAGTTATTATGTATCACTGCATCTGAAACTTCATTTGGTTTGCTGTGCAAGAATAACACGGCTAGGAAATAATGTAGTATGAATTATCAGCTTTTGTGGTCGGTTCTTGCGTGGGCGCAACGTTAATATCATCAGTTGATAAAACGTTGACTGGTCAAAGATTTATCCGAACATATATACCAACTAAAAACATTGTTGACTCAAACGGTTAGTAGTAGCGGTTTCTCAACGGTTAGTATTTATTTCGCCAAATATGTGAGATATATATATATGCATATATACAAACATGTATTCGTTCTGTAGGAATTCGCGAATGTGGGAATTCGCGAATTGGGAATACGCGAATTCATGCAGTGTAATAAGCTGAGTATGAACTGAGTATAAGCTGAGTATGAACTGAGTCGCTCAGTTCGCACTCAGATCACCCTCAGTTCGCACTCAGATCACCCTCAGTTCGCACTCAGATCACCCTCAGTTCGCACTCAGATCACCCTCAGATCGCACTCAGATCACCCTCAGTTCACTCAGATCACCTCAGTTCGCACTCAGTCTGCACTAGTCTGCACTCAGACCCCTCAGATCGCACTCAGATCACCCTCAATTCGCACTCAGTTTACCCTCAGTTTGCCCTCAGTTCACACTCAATTGAGTGGGAATTGAGGCCTTATTTTTCTGTGAGTGGGATCCAGTGGAAACGCCTATAATAGGGCACCCACCAAGGGATAGGGCGCAGAGCCAGGATCGCCAATCCGGCGCGGAATCGGCGCCTTCCAGGATCGGAGCCCCTCCTGCCGCATCAGGTCGGTTTTACACAGTCCGCAGTGCATCCACTGGAGATCCAGAGCTGGCTCCTCCGCGCCTATCGCGAGCCGCTCGACGGCGTCAGCGCATATCACAAACGAGTCAGTCCACATCTATCCCTGTGACATTCCGCTCACAGGATGACAGCTCGAACCACACCTCCGCACCGAGGGAAGCTCCTCCGCTCCTCACTCTAGGCGACTCTGGGACTCAGTCGCCAGCAGGAACCATCACGAGTTCCCAGTCATCCTCAGACATCCTCTCCGCACTGCAGGAGGAAGTGCGCAAACTCTCTCTACTGAGTCTCGCCTCCCTGCAGTCGCAATCCATTGCGTCTGGAGCCCCCACCACGGACGGGTCAGTTTCCAATGTCGGGTCTCAACCCGCACTGGCCCTTCCCGGCCCCCTGGAACCTGCCGCCTCAGTCCCCGGTCCGCCGTCGTCCTCTTCCTCCGGTTCCAAGACATCTCCTCCACCATCGCCTCCAGCCTCGGATCTGGCGGATAGCGAGTCGCGACTAGATGTCATTGTGTGGACTCTGGAAGGAGATACGCTATGGCTCACGCGCTCCGGGATCATTACAACCAGTCCCGGTAGCACCAGTCCGCCCAAGTATCGCCTTCCCACAAGTTCGTCTCCTGGAAAAGAGGACAATGTCCTAGAGCGAGTTTGGGCGACCCTGAGTCACATCGGATTGGACATTCGGGACCTCGCAGCGCAAGGACCCGTACGCACCCCGCTGCGGCTGGAAGGCCTGGATCAAGGAGAAGCGTTCGCGCTCTGCGTCAAAAAGGACCAAGCGGAGAGCGCGCGCCGGACCGCGGAAAGTCGCGTAGGGCCCAGACACCGTCGCTACCCTGCTTATGTGTGGGCTAACATTCCTCCCACCACGCTGGAATCCGAAATGGAGGAATACGAAGAGTTCGGCCGCATGGTATGGGCCGCCCTCTCAGGCTCGGAGGAATATATCTTCCGTTCTCTGCCCAAGGAGCAAGCTCCAGCGTCGGCTCGCAAGGACTCCGAACCTGCATCAAAGCCTTCGCAAGAGGTCAGGTTCGCAGGCCCCTCAGAGTTGGATAAAGAGCACCCCTCAGGAATGATGACTATCCCGAACATGAGTCAGCGACCCGGATGGGCTGACCTAATGGGAGAAGTCGATGCCAGAACAGTCCACACCGAGTCAAAAACGGTGAGCGACTGCATCAAACTGGTGAAGGAACTCCCGTGGTATCCTGCTCAGGAAACTCTACTCTCAGCGCAAGAAGACATATCCGCTCTGCCAGCTTTTACCGAGGCACTCACTTATTTAGTGCAGCGGGGTATAGTCAGCTTTGCCCTCCATCGCCCCAGTTCCTACAAACTAGGGGTTACCATCCTGACTATTCCCAAACTTCTGAAAGAGGTGGCAATACAGCGCCTACAGAAGCGCTCCCTGACCTTTTTGCGTCAGGGAGGTCTCATGAAGGACGAGGAGGCCTGGGCCTCCCGCTATCACGCGCTTCCCCCCTTTCTAGCAGATGTGGCCCGCAGCGTCCTTGATGAAACTGCCTTAATGGGCCTCGCGGGAATGGTCTTCTGCACCCGCCTCACCGGATGGTGGGATGTCACGGAGCTCCTAGCAGGATCAGTGAAAGGATGTCCATCCATTCCTGCCAACCAGATGCTGTACCAGTACTGGTCAGGTTTGCATCTTAAGGAATGGACAGACTGACAGAGGATGGACTGGACATAATCCAGCCACACCTCTGGGAAGCTCGCCACCCTGGATCCACAGCTCTTCAGCACGTGACCCAGGGAACATATCAACCCCCTATGGCCGGTCTGTGGCCGTACGATGAGGGTTGTGGCCGAGGTTTGGCCGAGTGTGCTTTTGCTTGTTGGCCGAGACGAATTATGTAAAATTTTGAAAATTAACCCGAAAATTTGCGATTTTTATGATATTGTCATACTTAAAATTAAAATTTTGGCAATTTTGGATTTTGGCCGGGATGGCCGAAACTTGGCCGATGGAAATTTGGAGTGTTGGCCGTACGACATAAAAGTCTGATATGTTCCCTGACGTGATCACAGTCGCCACTAAACTGGAGAAAAGCGAGCTCTCCCGCCTGCCAGCAGCGTCTTCCCCTTCCCCCGTCCAATCTTCGGGCAACATGCGCCGTTCGTGGAATATACTTCTCAACGAAGGGCGCCGGCCCGGCTGAACGCAGTTCAGGAATCAGAGGATGAAAGAGAGGAGCCCCACTCTACAGACCTCCGCGCTCAGGACGCTGTCACTGGAGCCTCGAGTCTAACTCGGCCCCCCCGAAAGTGCTTCGTCTGTGGCGCGGAAAACCACTTGTGGAGAGACTGTCCGCATGAGGAGCGCAAGCGTCAGTGGGTCCCTACGGATTATTGCTCCATTCATCCGTGTGGATTTGCATATGGACAGCGTATGGACATCGTAAGGATCCATATGGACGACCGTATGGACAGTCTGAACAGATTTCTGGCGAAACCTTGATGCATATGTAAGAACCATATGGACGACGCGTAATTGTGGTGTCCATATGAAAATGTCCCATGGACACCGTAAGGATTTCGTATGGACGCCGTATGGACCACCGTATGGACACCGTATGGACAGAAAATATGTCCACATGGTGTCCATACGCACGGACAGCTAGGCACTAGTCACCCGCACGACAGCGCAGGGACACCGTATGGAAACCCGTATGGATAGCATATGGACATCGTAACCGGACGTGCGGACAACGTATGGACGACCGTAAGGACAGCGTATGGATAGCGCATGAACATCATAATCGCACGTGCGGACACCGTATGTAATCCCGCAAGGACGGCATATGGACGGCGCATGGACATCGTAAACGTGCGTGCGGACGGCATATGGACTCCCATAAGGACAACGTATGGACGTCGCATGGACATCGTAACCGGACGTGCGGACAACGTATGGACCACCGTAAGGACAGCGTATGGATAGCGCATGGACATCACAATCGCACGTGCGGACACCGTATGTAATCCCGCAAGGACGGCATATGGACGGCGCATGGACATCGTAAACGTGCGTGCGGACGGCATATGGACTCCCATAAGGACAACGTATGGACGACGCATGGACATCGTAACCGGACGTGCGGACAACGTATGGACCACCGTTAGGACAGCTAAAAAGGATAGCGCATGGACATCATAATCGCACGTGCGGACACCGTATGTAATCCCGTAAGGACGGCATGTGGACGACGCATGGACATCGTAAACGTGCGTGCGGACGGCATATGGACTCCCATAAGGACAACGTATGGACGACGCATGGACATCATAATCGCACGTGCGGACACCGTATGTAATCCCGCAAGGACGGCATATAGACATCGTAAACGTGCGTGCGGACGGCATATGGACTCCCATAAGGACGGTCAATAATAGATAGTCCACACGCATGGACATCGGCGTCCGTACGTGTGGATAGCTTGTGTTTATACATATCAATGCGTATGGACGATGCAGTCCACGCGTATGGACATCGGTGTCCGTACGCGTGGATAGCTTGTGATAATATATGACCACTTCCGCGACTCAGATGGGATGGATGTTGTACTGGTCCCCACACGCCGAATTGGGACGATGGTCGGGTGCGAAGGGGGGGGTATGTTCGAACCAATAATTACACGGTGCCTGAAACGCCGAATTGGCGCGAATTTATAAATTCCTGAGTGCTTGGCTTACAGAAGCTTACGTTGAAGCCGATAGCCACTGTGAAGCCACTGTTAAGCCGGTTGCTTGAATTCGCGAGCGCCATGCACGGCATTACTTCGTAAGCTTCTGCAATCTTTTTAGAGGCAGTCTCTCGAGAATTTTCGCGCATGAGCGTGTCAAAGCCGAGCGTCAATGGCGCATACGCAAATGGCGGTATGCGCGATTTTGCCGCATAGTTGTTGTCGTGTAGCCGAACCTATTCGCAACTGATATGGCGAGCAATAGAAAGGCGTGTTCTATCCTAAACTTTGCGGCCAACGATAAGTGTTCGCGCTGTGTCTCTAAGCAGGCAGGTTGCAACAACGCGCACTTGTTGCCCCAACGACCTCCTTTTGATCACGACTGGCGACATCCACGCGGAGCTCCGACTTCAATAATACAAACTGATGCGCCGACGTTGCGGGATCGTAGAAAGAATGGCGTATCTGCTTTCTCGGCTTCGGACAGTAATTTTATCATCAATGTAGAGCGACAATTGATAGTTGAGACAGACGGCGATGACGCTGCAACTAATCAACTCCCCGCGAAGTGGTTAACAAGGAGAGGCCGTTCAAGATCGGAAAGTTGCACAGCCGATGATGGTACGCATGCACACGCTTATTGTGAATTATCATATTAGTACGGCAGATGTTAATTGTGGACATAATGGCAACGTATGCGCTCTATAATAATGGTAATAATACGCGCGTCGTCCGTGTACCTATGCACAATCATATGCGCACCATGCAGAGATTGCGCGCATTGTGTCAGTTGTTTGCGGCGACATGACGCGGTGCCGGTGATCGGATATGTTGCAGCCCAAGAGCATACCGCCAATAACATTGCCACGACTGCCATCGACACGGCTGCAGAGGTGTTGCATGAAAGGGAGCTTCGAAGTTCAGCTCGTGCTACTTTCGAAGTGACGACTACCACACCGCGCAAACGACCACTGCTGAAGGTAGTTGCATCAGATGTAAATGTGGAGGTGACATCTCCACATGACACTGCGACACCATTATCTAGTTACAAAGAAGTTGGGGAGTATATATCTCATAAACAATGTGAGGCGATCAACGCAATGCACTCCGTGTCGCACGCTGACAAACATCGTATCCGAGGTAGGTCCACGCTCATTACATGCACGCACACATATGTGTTATTAACTTTGATGCTGACTTACCACCATGCATCGATGGTTATACGTGCTAATAAGATGATATATTCCGTGGTTTCTTTTTGAACAGAACTTGATGCTGCATGCACCGTGCTGCTAGAAGAGAGCATGCATGGCAGGACTGCAAATGGTAGCTGACATAATGGATGGCACCACGAAGATAGACATCGATGCATTATGCAAGCAGTTGTTAACGCCTGCTGAGATCGACGACATTCAGCGGATTCCACATACACAAATTGCCCGAAAATACACAGCTTGATAGCATTCATCTTCAATCGAAATACAATGTCAAGCAGCGAGAGGGTGGGCCAGAATCAAATATGCTCCGATGCTGGATGTTTGGGGGCATCGGACTTGGTACTATCGTCAAGGTGGAGATTTCAGCGGAAGCAAACCTCAAGGTAAGCTCGTGATAATGTGTGTGCTCATGTGTGCTCATGTGTGTAAGTGTACACATTAGTATTCACTCTGGCTTACCACCACGCATTGTGTGTAAGTGTATGCGTGTAGTTGCAGATTGCAAAATACTTAAATATGTGTGTGTGCGTGTGTGTGCGCGCGCGCGCGCGTGTGTGTGTGTATGGATGAATGAATATTGTTATGTGTTGCGGGCTGTGTGGCTTTAGCATAATTTCTAAATTAAGTATGCGTGTACTTGCTATGTTGTATACTTGTGTAGACTGCGATGTAGCAACTTTTCTAAATTATGTATGCTTGGATTGAGTATGTATACTTGTATAGGCTGTGATATATCACAATGTGTATACTTATACTTGGATTTACTAGGTATACTATCTTGCATATACTGTAATATGTTGTGTCTTTAGTAGCAAATTTTCTAAATTATGTAGGCCTGGATTTACTATGTATACTTGTATAGGCTGCATGGGTGATATAGCATTTTTTTTCTAAATTAAGCATGCTTGGATTTTCTCTGTATACTATCTTGTATAGGCTGTATTATGTTGTGTGGCTTTAGCAACTTTTCTAAAATAGAAGTGTGGTTGGATTTGCTATGTATACTACTTGTATATACAGCTTATATACAAGATAGTATACATAGCAAATCCAAGCATACACAATTTAGTTTATGCAACCTACTACTATACAAATGTACATAGCAAATCCGAGCATGCCTAATTTAGACAAGTTGCTAAAGCCACACAGCCTGCACACAAAGCCACACCCCCCCACACAGTAATATGCATCCATTCATACACATGCCGCACAAGCATGTTCACACGCGCGTGCGCACGCGCGCGCACACACACACACAACACTGCACAAAAACAAAACAAGGTTGATTACTTAATTATTTTGGTGGGTTTTGATGAAGTCTAGAATCACATTGCCAACAAATATGGATGGAAAATTCTCCGGGGGCAAGTTGCCTAATAATGATGCAGTGATGTTCACAATGACAATTATGCCACAGCCTATACATGCACGCATAGCAAATCCGAGCATGCGTAATATATGAAACATGCTAAAACCACACAGGCCGCACCACACATACACACATATATAACAATATGTATCCATCCACGATACAAATGCATGAGCAAGGTCACACACACACACACACGCACACGGCACACTTTTGGAAAAAATAATTTTCATTATGGAGTTTCATTAGTCTTCCAGGGCCATATATATATATATATATGGTGTTTTTAGAGTGATATAATATGTATATATATATATATACATATGTGTGTGTGTGTGTGTATGAAATGATCCGGGGGAAAGTTGCATAATAATGATGAAGTTATGTTCACAACAATAATAATCAAGATTATTTTGCTCATTCATATTTTTCGTATATTTTTCGAAGCTGCATCGTCATCAACGGCGGTGCCGCAAGTTGCTGCTCGTGGCCGAGGCAAGGGGCGAGGGGGAGTTGCATCATCTGCGGCTGCACAACCACTTGTAGCTCGTGGACGAGGCAAGGGCCGAGGCGAAGCTGCATCGTCATCAACGGCGGTGCCGCAAGTTGCTGCTCGTGGCCGAGGCAAGGGGCGAGGGGGAGTTGCATCATCTGCGGCTGCACAGCCACCTGTTGCTCGTGGACGAGGCAAGGGCCGAGGCGAAGCTGCATCGTCATCAACGGCGGTGCCGCAAGTTGCTGCTCGTGGCCGAGGCAAGGGGCGAGGGAGAGTTGCATCATCTGCGGCTGCACAGCCACCTGTTGCTCGTGGACGAGGCAAAGGGCCAGGAGAAACTACATCATCTGCGGCCACACCGCAAGTTGCTGCTCGTGGCCGAGGCAACAAGAGGAAAGTTTGATCCGCGGCACGAGTATATACTATGCACTTGTAGACCATGTCATCGAGAGTAGAGCAAAAGTGGCAACAAGTAACATTGACATAGACACACTCAATGTGAACACACAGAGGTCAAGTATGTTGTTATGCTGGCGAGGAGCGAGAACATAAAATGTGTTTTATGTTATAAACCCATGGATGTGAGATGGGCGATCCAATAACTCACGTCATGGCATCCTGCCATACATAATGCTATGATGAGTAGTAAGCATTTCAACATAGTTTGATATCTTCATTGATGGATAGATTGTGACGAATTCCTCTGATCGCTTGATGAGATGAATATTTTTATAATCACCGCTGCACAAATAATAAACGAGTGGCCATCCGCTTCATCCTGTCTGATCCGATTACGTACGCGTCTACGCGATCGTGTGAATATGGGAAGATTTTAACATGCATAAATCATAACCACAAATAACATCAATTCCCTATCCTCTGAGGTGTTTATCACACTCATAATAAAGGGCCCATTGCACGTTCACTTATTGCAACGGCGAAAGCTGCGTGATGCCCGCTTGTAGCACCTCGGACCTCCGCTGCGGGGAGAGCAACGCGGTTATGCTCATGTCGACGCAGCCGATGCAAAATTAACAGGCAATGCATGCAGTGAACAAAATTTCCGGTGGAATGACACCGATCCGCATCCGATGCCAACACGAGGCCGCCGCGAGGGCGACATGCGTATAGAGCATACACAACCCATGTCGTCTCATCTCCACCATCCTCCATCTCGGAGTTGTCACCACCAACATGAAAGTTAGTTCTCAAAAATGCTAGACCGTAGGAATCGCGCCCCATATGAGCGCTATCAAGGTGAAAGTTGCTAAAATGTGGCTAAAACTGCAATTTGAGTCCATTTTGGGACCTTAAACCCCAAATTCGGGTTATTGTACCATGCAACTGACATATGCGGACATCGAATATCGGATTCTCAACATATAAATTGGTTATTCAAAATGCTAGACCGTAGGAATCGCGCCCCATATGAGCGCTATCAAGGTGAAAGTTGCTAAAATGTGGCTAAAACTGCAATTTGAGTCCATTTTGGGACCTTAAACCCCAAATTGGGTTATTGTACCATGCAACTGACATGTGCGGACATCAAATATCGGATTCTCAACATGAAAATTGGTTCTCAAAAATGCTAGACCGTAGGAATCGCGCCCCATATGGGCGCAATCAAGGTGAAAGTTGCTAAAATGTGGCTAAAACTGCAATTTGAGTCCATTTTGGGACCTTTAAACCCAAATTAGGGTTGTGGTAACATGCAACTGACATATGTGGACATCAAATATCGGATTCTCAACATCAAAATTGGTTCTCAAAAATGTTAGACCGTAGGAATCGCGCCCCATATGGGCGCAATCAAGGTGAAAGTTGCTAAAATGTGGCTAAAACTGCAATTTGAGTCCATTTTGGGACCTTAAACCCCAAATTAGGGTTGTGGTAACATGCAACTGACATATGACCACTTCCGCGACTCAGATGGGATGGATGTTGTACTGGTCCCCACACGCCGAATTGGGACGATGGTCGGGTGCAAAGGGGGGGGGTATGTTCGAACCAATAATTACACGGTGCCTGAAACGCCGAATTGGCGCGAATTTATAAATTCCTGAGTGCTTGGCTTACAGAAGCTTACGTTGAAGCCGATAGCCACTGTGAAGCCACTGTTAAGCCGGTTGCTTGAATTCGCGAGCGCCATGCACGGCATTACTTCGTAAGCTTCTGCAATCTTTTTAGAGGCAGTCTCTCGAGAATTTTCGCGCATGAGCGTGTCAAAGCCGAGCGTCAATGGCGCATACGCAAATGGCGGTATGCGCGATTTTGCCGCATAGTTGTTGTCGTGTAGCCGAACCTATTCGCAACTGATATGGCGAGCAATAGAAAGGCGTGTTCTATCCTAAACTTTGCGGCCAACGATAAGTGTTCGCGCTGTGTCTCTAAGCAGGCAGGTTGCAACAACGCGCACTTGTTGCCCCAACGACCTCCTTTTGATCACGACTGGCGACATCCACGCGGAGCTCCGACTTCAATAATACAAACTGATGCGCCGACGTTGCGGGATCGTAGAAAGAATGGCGTATCTGCTTTCTCGGCTTCGGACAGTAATTTTATCATCAATGTAGAGCGACAATTGATAGTTGAGACAGACGGCGATGACGCTGCAACTAATCAACTCCCCGCGAAGTGGTTAACAAGGAGAGGCCGTTCAAGATCGGAAAGTTGCACAGCCGATGATGGTACGCATGCACACGCTTATTGTGAATTATCATATTAGTACGGCAGATGTTAATTGTGGACATAATGGCAACGTATGCGCTCTATAATAATGGTAATAATACGCGCGTCGTCCGTGTACCTATGCACAATCATATGCGCACCATGCAGAGATTGCGCGCATTGTGTCAGTTGTTTGCGGCGACATGACGCGGTGCCGGTGATCGGATATGTTGCAGCCCAAGAGCATACCGCCAATAACATTGCCACGACTGCCATCGACACGGCTGCAGAGGTGTTGCATGAAAGGGAGCTTCGAAGTTCAGCTCGTGCTACTTTCGAAGTGACGACTACCACACCGCGCAAACGACCACTGCTGAAGGTAGTTGCATCAGATGTAAATGTGGAGGTGACATCTCCACATGACACTGCGACACCATTATCTAGTTACAAAGAAGTTGGGGAGTATATATCTCATAAACAATGTGAGGCGATCAACGCAATGCACTCCGTGTCGCACGCTGACAAACATCGTATCCGAGGTAGGTCCACGCTCATTACATGCACGCACACATATGTGTTATTAACTTTGATGCTGACTTACCACCATGCATCGATGGTTATACGTGCTAATAAGATGATATATTCCGTGGTTTCTTTTTGAACAGAACTTGATGCTGCATGCACCGTGCTGCTAGAAGAGAAGCATGCAGTGCAGATGGCAGGACTGCGAATGGTAGCTGACATAATGGATGGCACCACGAAGATAGACATCGATGCATTATGCAAGCAGTTGTTAACGCCTGCTGAGATCGACGACATTCAGCGGATTCCACATACACAAATTGCCCGAAAATACACAGCTTGATAGCATTCATCTTCAATCGAAATACAATGTCAAGCAACGAGAGGGTGGGCCAGAATCAAATATGCTCCGATGCTGGATGTTTGGGGGCATCGGACTTGGTACTGTCGTCAAGGTGGAGATTCCAGCGGAAGCAAACCTCAAGGTAAGCTCGTGATAATGTGTGTGCTCATGTGTGCTCATGTGTGTAAGTGTACACATTAGTATTCACTCTGGCTTACCACCACGCATTGTGTGTAAGTGTATGCGTGTAGTTGCAGATTGCAAAATACTTAAATATGTGTGTGTGCGTGTGTGTGCGCGCGCGCGCGCGTGTGTGTGTGTATGGATGAATGAATATTGTTATGTGTTGCGGGCTGTGTGGCTTTAGCATAATTTCTAAATTAAGTATGCGTGTACTTGCTATGTTGTATACTTGTGTAGACTGCGATGTAGCAACTTTTCTAAATTATGTATGCTTGGATTGAGTATGTATACTTGTATAGGCTGTGATATATCACAATGTGTATACTTATACTTGGATTTACTAGGTATACTATCTTGCATATACTGTAATATGTTGTGTCTTTTGTAGCAAATTTTCTAAATTATGTAGGCCTGGATTTACTATGTATACTTGTATAGGCTGCATGGGTGATATAGCATTTTTTTTCTAAATTAAGCATGCTTGGATTTTCTCTGTATACTATCTTGTATAGGCTGTATTATGTTGTGTGGCTTTAGCAACTTTTCTACAATAGAAGTGTGGTTGGATTTGCTATGTATACTACTTGTATATACAGCTTATATACAAGATAGTATACATAGCAAATCCAAGCATACACAATTTAGTTTATGCAACCTACTACTATACAAATGTACATAGCAAATCCGAGCATGCCTAATTTAGACAAGTTGCTAAAGCCACACAGCCTGCACACAAAGCCACACCCCCCCACACAGTAATATGCATCCATTCATACACATGCCGCACAAGCATGTTCACACGCGCGTGCGCACGCGCGCGCACACACACACACAACACTGCACAAAAACAAAACAAGGTTGATTACTTAATTATTTTGGTGGGTTTTGATGAAGTCTAGAATCACATTGCCAACAAATATGGATGGAAAATTCTCCGGGGGCAAGTTGCCTAATAATGATGCAGTGATGTTCACAATGACAATTATGCCACAGCCTATACATGCACGCATAGCAAATCCGAGCATGCGTAATATATGAAACATGCTAAAACCACACAGGCCGCACCACACATACACACATATATAACAATATGTATCCATCCACGATACAAATGCATGAGCAAGGTCACACACACACACACACGCACACGGCACACTTTTGGAAAAAATAATTTTCATTATGGAGTTTCATTAGTCTTCCAGGGCCATATATATATATATATATATGGTGTTTTTAGAGTGATATAATATGTATATATATGTATATACATATATGTGTGTGTGTGTGTGTGTATGAAATGATCCGGGGGAAAGTTGCATAATAATGATGAAGTTATGTTCACAACAATAATAATCAAGATTATTTTGCTCATTCATATTTTTCGTATATTTTTCGAAGCTGCATCGTCATCAACGGCGGTGCCGCAAGTTGCTGCTCGTGGCCGAGGCAAGGGGCGAGGGGGAGTTGCATCATCTGCGGCTGCACAACCACTTGTAGCTCGTGGACGAGGCAAGGGCCGAGGCGAAGCTGCATCGTCATCAACGGCGGTGCCGCAAGTTGCTGCTCGTGGCCGAGGCAAGGGGCGAGGGGGAGTTGCATCATCTGCGGCTGCACAGCCACCTGTTGCTCGTGGACGAGGCAAGGGCCGAGGCGAAGCTGCATCGTCATCAACGGCGGTGCCGCAAGTTGCTGCTCGTGGCCGAGGCAAGGGGCGAGGGAGAGTTGCATCATCTGCGGCTGCACAGCCACCTGTTGCTCTTGGACGAGGCAAAGGGCCAGGAGAAACTACATCATCTGCGGCCACACCGCAAGTTGCTGCTCGTGGCCGAGGCAACAAGAGGAAAGTTTGATCCGCGGCACGAGTATATACTATACACTTGTAGACCATGTCATCGAGAGTAGAGCAAAAGTGGCAACAAGTAACATTGACATAGACACACTCAATGTGAACACACAGAGGTCAAGTATGTTGTTATGCTGGCGAGGAGCGAGAACATAAAATGTGTTTTATGTTATAAACCCATGGATGTGAGATGGGCGATCCAATAACTCACGTCATGGCATCCTGCCATACACAATGCTATGATGAGTAGTAAGCATTTCAACATAGTTTGATATCTTCATTGATGGATAGATTGTGATGAATTCCTCTGATCGCTTGATGAGATGAATATTTTTATAATCACCGCTGCACAAATAATAAACGAGTGGCCATCCGCTTCATCCTGTCTGATCCGATTACGTACGCGTCTACGCGATCGTGTGAATATGGGAAGATTTTAACATGCATAAATCATAACCACAAATAACATCAATTCCCTATCCTCTGAGGTGTTTATCACACTCATAATAAAGGGCCCATTGCACGTTCACTTATTGCAACGGCGAAAGCTGCGTGATGCCCGCTTGTAGCACCTCGGACCTCCGCTGCGGGGAGAGCAACGCGGTTATGCTCATGTCGACGCAGCCGATGCAAAATTAACAGGCAATGCATGCAGTGAACAAAATTTCCGGTGGAATGACACCGATCCGCATCCGATGCCAACACGAGGCCGCCGCGAGGGCGACATGCGTAAAGAGCATACACAACCCATGTCGTCTCATCTCCACCATCCTCCATCTCGGAGTTGTCACCACCAACATGAAAGTTAGTTCTCAAAAATGCTAGACCGTAGGAATCGCGCCCCATATGAGCGCTATCAAGGTGAAAGTTGCTAAAATGTGGCTAAAACTGCAATTTGAGTCCATTTTGGGACCTTAAACCCCAAATTCGGGTTATTGTACCATGCAACTGACATATGCGGACATCGAATATCGGATTCTCAACATATAAATTGGTTATTCAAAATGCTAGACCGTAGGAATCGCGCCCCATATGAGCGCTATCAAGGTGAAAGTTGCTAAAATGTGGCTAAAACTGCAATTTGAGTCCATTTTGGGACCTTAAACCCCAAATTCGGGTTATTGTACCATGCAACTGACATGTGCGGGCATCAAATATCGAATTCTCAACATGAAAATTTGGTTCTCAAAAATGCTAGACCGTAGGAATCGCGCCCCATATGGGCGCAATCAAGGTGAAAGTTGCTAAAATGTGGCTAAAACTGCAATTTGAGTCCATTTTGGGACCTTTAAACCCAAATTAGGGTTGTGGTAACATGCAACTGACATATGTGGACATCAAATATCGGATTCTCAACATCAAAATTGGTTCTCAAAAATGCTAGACCGTAGGAATCGCGCCCCATATGGGCGCAATCAAGGTGAAAGTTGCTAAAATGTGGCTAAAACTGCAATTTGAGTCCATTTTGGGACCTTAAACCCCAAATTAGGGTTGTGGTAACATGCAACTGACATATGTGGACATCAAATATCGGATTCTTAACATCAAAATTGGTTCTCAAAAATGTTAGACCGTAGGAATCGCGCCCCATATGGGCGCAATCAAGGTGAAAGTTGCTAAAATGTGGCTAAAACTGCAATTTGAGTCCATTTTGGGACCTTTAAACCCAAATTAGGGTTGTGGTAACATGCAACTGACATATGTGGACATCAAATATCGGATTCTCAACATGAAAATTGGTTCTCAAAAATGCTAAACTATAGGAATCGCGCACCATATGGGTGAGTACAAAAAACAGTCAATCCATCCCATCTGAGTCGCGGAAGTGGTCATATATTCATGCGTATGGACGATTTAGTCCACACGTATGAACAAACCGTCCGTACGTGTGAACACCGTATGTAAGACGTACGTATGTAAGACGTAAGAAGACGGGACAGAGCAGGGCACTGCAGGAAAGGTACACGGATACACAAAATGTTTACAAAATGTTTACAAAATATTCTAGCCTAGCTTTTCGACTTCTTTGCTGGCTTTTCACACGCAGGTGCAACCTTTTTCCTCTTTTGAAATTGAAGAGGTGATGCCTTTTTGGGAGCGGAACCGCCCTCATCCTTCTCATCCTTCTTCCCATCCTTCTTGTCCTCCTCCTCCTCCTCCTTCTCCTCCTTCTCGTCGCCCTCGCCCCTCTCCTCATTCTCCACAGCCACTCCGTCATTAGCAGCGGCGGGATCCTCGACAGCCTCAACATCAGCATCATTAGCAACATCATCGGCCGCGTTACCCTCATCAACTTCCGAATCGTGTTCCTCTTCCTTCTGACACCCCCGCACGTCCTGAAACCAGTGACGGCTCGTTCCTCTCGTATGGAATTGCAAGTGAATGCAACCTAAGTAAGTGCATTAAGAGCAACGACAACAAATGACAAGCTAAATGCCACTAGAACAATACAAGCAAACACACCGTGACGGGGGGATATCCACGGTCCCGTTCCGATACCTCAGCAGGCTCCAACTTCAGGCCGGCCAGTTTTCTCCCTGTCATCCTCTCGGGATACAGCTTCTCCGTGTTGGCGTGCCTCAAGTAGGCCTTGTGTATCCTGCGTACATAAACCACTTGTTAGACGGCGTCCTTACGTATGTACACCGTCTTCCACCCGTATGGACGGCACAATAAATGTTGTCCACGCGTATGGACAGCAAAACAACACCACGCACACATATACACATGGACGTTCGCGTAAGTGCAAAAGTTAAAAATGTGAGCGTTGCAGGGGAAGGCAGGGAGGGAGGGAGGACTTGCCAGATAACATTTTTTTACTATAACTGACTGGAGGTTGTGCTCCAGCATCTCCATCGTTTTGGCAGCCGTCCCGGTGCGGAGTTGCTCGGCACTCACGAGCTCATCCACCATGGACATGTGGTGGGATAAGATCCTCTCCACGGGGTAAACATCCCCCTTATCTGGGAGGTGAACCACGAACTCAACGTACAGCTCGTAGGTATCGGTGGGCAAAACCATTGGTTTCTCGTTCAATGATTTTCCCGGCCCGATGGCGGCGACGGTAGCCCGACCAATGACGAGGTTGGAGAGGCCAGATTTGGTGGCCTTTCCGGTGTCGTAACCGTCACCGATACGACCCACGTCCGCCTGGGGGGTGGCGAAGACGTCCACCTGGTCCCCTACGGCCAAGGGGCCCCCGAGGTTGGGGGAGTGCTTCTCTGCCTGCGGGACCGGCTCTTCGGGGACCGTCTGTTGAGGCGCTTCCACCTGGACACCGTGCGGACGACGTGTGGACTAAGGCGTTCGTACGGGCGACACACGCGTGGAAACATATAAGAAAAACAGTGAAGAACTGGCGCTCACTGGCCAAAACGTACACCCCTGTGGACAACGTGCAAACTACGTGGTTCATAAGGGTGGAAACAATCAAGCGGCACAAGTTGAAAAAGGTTCACATAACCACGAGCTTGGACACCGTTGGACAACGAGTGGACACCGGCGCTCACAGGCGGAAGAGCACAAAAGTTACCTTTACTTCCGGTTTCTTTTCAGGGGCTTCAGGGGCTTTGGCACCAAGCGCTGTGAAGATCTCAAAGGGCTTCCCTTCAGTGAGTGGCTTGCCAGCAGCAATTGCCAGAGCCACCTGCAGGCACGCCTCTGTCTCCTCCGGGTCCGGCGCATCCCTGTGCCCGTATACCTTGTACCCGGCCGCTGGACCCTTGTACCGGATGTGAAAACCGTCGGGGAAGTCCTGGGTGACCTTCCACTTCCAGCGCCCGGGCCCTTCCGAGTTATTTTTCAAATACGATAACCGGTTGGTTATGTATGTTTTCACCATGCGCAAGGGCACCTGCGGGTGGCGGGATTGGATATGCTTCGAGATTCTGTTGTGGTTCATCCGGGTTTTTTTAATGCGAAACTATTTTATATAATTACATAGATCGGTCCACTTCAGCATATTGGACGCAGACCAAAAGGGTGTGTAAATATAATATAAATGGTACAGAGTGCATTTTCTGAATCAGATGACAAGATTCGCGATCAGTCGTATAATCAATGCAGGCGGCATTTTTCGTACAGCAATACAGTAAATGTATCATGCACCACGTTAACGTTACCCGTGATGTATTCAAACTAATCATGGAAGACACACGAGTACGCTGACTGACAGGAGGTGTGACGTTTACGGTATTATCATAAATTACGGGAATGATATCCAATCGGTGGAGATCGTGTATAACGCGGAATTTGATGCTGCAAGTTGGACGGCACATGATCCTTGCTCGAGTCACTGTACTAAACTTTCGCAGATTGTGGATATCCACATCAGGACACGGCACACGCACTAGACACTGGAAATTGACAAAACATGAAATCTGAGCAATTTATACACAAATCGTATAAATCATGAAGACTTGATGAATTGCGTCCTCTGCTGTCGAACTCTCGCAAGCGTATTTTAGCCACATAAATACAGGGGTCACACCATGCGGGGTTTTGACACGGTGCAGGAGTCCTTTGGTGAATGGTGTGACATGACACTGACGAGAGACGGATGTGTGTCGTCTTCCATGCGGAATGTTTGCGAGACACCTCGCCAGTACATACTATGCACTGAGTACAGGTACTTCGCATAGTATTCGTATGCACGCCGCGAAACCTGATACTCTCGCTCTCTCACAGACCCCTTCGTTCGTTCGTCTGTCTCGCCTAACCAGCGAGTGGAATACCCGCCTGTATGTAAGATATATTTACTGTGAAACTACAGGTTTGTATTCGTAATACATTTCGTTGAGCAGGAAGTTTTAAAGTTTTAAAGTTTTAAAGTTTTAAAGTTTTAAAGTTTTAAAGAGACGGAAGCACCAAAGAAGCAGCGTTTGCAGAGTAACGTGCGTAACCCAGCCTTCACCAGCCCACGCAATTTCTTTTCACCCTGGATGTGTATCGATGTAGGAACTACCGGGAAATTAGGTGTTCGCACCTCGAATGGTTCCACGGTGCAAGAGGTTGAGTAGTGAATGTGAATAGGGGCGATGGTAGAGTATGCTCAGGTATGAAATCACGTTACGTGATTTACGTCACGCAGCCCATTTTTCCGTGGTCACATACAGCGTGGGGGGCGCAACCCACTAGTTTTATTGTTTCAATTACCCCTGGGAAGAACTAATTTGGTAACTGCTAGGCTTCAAATCCATGTTTGTACTGGATTTTAGAATTCGGGCGCTTTTAGGGCCTAAAAGCGCCCACCTGCAGTACCCTATATACATGAACGCATTCGCGACGTGCAGTCAAGGAGGGGTTTAGGGTGCACCCCGCTAGATTTTTTGTTTCAAAATTACCTTTTGGAAAACCAATTGTAGTAACCGCTAGGTCTGCCCTGATAGATTTTTATTACTTTTGTGGGGGCAGTACGTATACCAGACGATATGGCAAAGCGGACAGCGGAAACTCCCACTGGTACCCGTGCTACTCGTGTGCGCCGGACTTATCCGCAGCCGGTACGTAATTGCGTGTTTTGCCATATTTTTCAATTAATAGGTTTGCGCTAGTTTGTTTGTTTCTCGTACTTGACAGCTGAAGTGGGTTTGACACGCATGTGCTCTGTTTGGTATAGGCGGCGGCTGATGATGGTGGTGGTGGTGGAGCGATGATGGTGCCGGGCGCGGTGGTGGCGGTCGGCGTGGTGGTGGCGGTCGGCGTGGTGGTGGCAGCGGCCCGGCACCTGCGGTAAGCCGACGAATCCTGCGAGCCAAAACTCAATGTTTTTTTGCTGTGCACGCTCCCTCGCCCGCTGTGACTCGCACGCCAAAGTGCGCCCACTGTGACTCGCACGCCCGGGTGCACCCGCTGTGACTACTCACGATGCCGCATTACGGAAAAGCGCACTTTCCTAATTCTGGATCACTAACCCCAGATGACCTCCATACTCGGTACACTGTAATCATTTACGGTCATACTCTTGGAAGGTCCGGCGTGCCTGCCAATTTGTACGAAGCCTCACTCCGCGGAACCACTAGCTTCACCGACATGTAATGGAGGTCGTAATACTCCACAGTCCAGCTGGTGCACCTTCCATATGTCCCCATTACAATTCTCCAAGTCGGGATCCTGGTTAGCAAATACCACCACATGTGGGCTGTCCATGAGAACAAAGCCTATCTCGTACTGCCTTAATGCTCTCGAGGCAACTATAAATATCCTGCGTGGGATGAGAATACTGCGGGCTTCGTCCTCGTAAGATGAAACATGTATAGCTTCCTGCCTTGAAACACACGCCTTCGTTTTATGGTACAGGAGGAGGGGACCGCTCGTGCTGGGCGTGGTGGTGGTGCCCGTGGTGGTGGTGCCCGTGGTGATGCCGGGCGTGGTGGTGCCCGTGGTGGTGCCCGTGGTGGTGGGCGTGGTGGTGGCAACGGCCCGGCACCTGCGGTAAGCCAGCTGATTTGATGCGCCCTAGTAAAAATAGCCTACGCACTCAACTTACAAAATTTTCAGTTTTCTTTTTTTTTTCCTTTTCTTTTCTTTTCTTTTCTTTTCTTTTCTTTCTTTCTTTTCTTTCTTTTCTTTTCTTTTCTTTCTTTCTTTTCTTTTCTTTTCTTTTCTTTCTTTTCTTTTCTTTCTTTTCTTTCTTTTCTTTTCTTTTCATTTCTTTTCTTTTCATTTCATTTCTTTTCTTTTCTTTTCTTTTCTTTTCTTTCTTTTCTTTTCTTTCATTTCATTTCTTTTCTTTTCTTTTCTTTTCTTTTCTTTTCTTTTCTTATCATTTTTTTTTTTTTTCTTTTCTCCTACTTCTCCTAGTGCACACGCCTTCGTTTCATGGAACAGGAGGGGACGGCTCGTGCTGGGCGTGGTGGTGGTGCCCGTGGTGGTGGTGCCCGTGGAGATGCCGGGCGTGGTGGTCGTGGTGGTCGTGGTGGTGGCAGAAGCCCGGCACCTGCGGTAAGCCGACGAATCCTGCGAGCCAAACCTCAATGTTTTTTTGCTGTGCACGCTCCCTCGCCCGCTGTGACTCGCACGCCAAAGTGCGCCCACTGTGACTCGCACGCCCGAGTGCACCCGCTGTGACTCGCACCCGCACCCGCTGTGACTCGCACGCCCGAGTGCACCCGATGTGACTCGCACGCCCGAGTGCGCCCGCTGTGACTCGCACGCCTGAGTGCACCCGCTGTGACTCGCACGCCCGAGTGCACCCGCTGAGACTCGCACGCCCGAGTGCACCCGCTGAGACTCGCACGCCTGAGTGCACCCGCTGTGACTCGCACGCCTGAGTGCACCCGCTGTCTATGCACGCTGCCTGGGTCCCCCCACGCGCCAAGACTGCTGCGCCTTCATCAGCACGCGCGTTTATTTCTGCAGAGTCACGGATCACTAAAGCTCCACAGTCGTCTGGGTATCGGAGGGGAACCTCTGCCGCTTTGATCTTGGTGTACAAGTCGGTTCCATTTTTTAAAGTTGGCAAGTGTCCACGCTTCTAGGAGATCGACACTGGCGAAGGCAAGCCACGGATAACACCTCTTCACGGAAAGATAACCAGCTGGCGTACAGAAGAACCCTGTATACTGTATGGCCTTTAGAGGCTTTAGCACAATGTCTAGACACTGGTGTAGTATTTCTCGTTTCCTCAGGCGAAACTTATATGATCCCTCTGCAAGACCATGTTCAGGCCGTTCTTGCAGCTGTGGGTTCAAGGAAGCAAGAATGTGTGCCCAGGGCTGATCATACTGGCTGATATCTAAAGCTGGTGCTTTTATGACTATAGAATGAAAACTTGTTTCCCCCATCGCTATGACCGAACCGTCCGAAAACAAGGAGTACGGAACGCACAGGTCTCCAGGAGATAAATCCTTATTCACGAGCTCGAAGTCTTGTCCATGCTGCAGGGAGGCATACACCCTATTACCGGCATCGTCGTATACATAGACTGGCGTAAGGTCACACACAGTAATGTTCGTATTTGTGACGAGCCTCTGTAAGCAGACAAGTGCGTTGTCTACGTGCCAGCAAAGCAGCTCCTGGTGGTCTTCTGGTTTAGATATACACGTCGAAGTATATGTGACGCCAGTGGAGGCGAGCAGATGCCGTGTGAGCTCCTTGACATTGCTGAAACGTATGTGATTTCTTTCGTGGTGGACGTCCCTGTGATATACGTTCAGGAGCTCGTTGCCTTCCCCTGGAAGTGAGACAAAGCAATCGTCGTTTCTGCTAAAGGGTAATCGAGGAAGGTTGGGCACTGTATGTTGGTGTGACACGCACACAGGGGACCGGAAATGGGCTTACCTTCTGATAGTTTGAGGATCGTCCTCGCAAATACTGCTTCCTCTTCGGTGAAAGTGAAATCCTCCTGAGGAAGGCGCCCCTCCTCCGTGGCAGGAGCACGTCGAAGGAGCTCATCGTGGTGAGCTCTGGAGGCGTGCGCAAGTTC